>ML807979.1:117579-147472 GCA_009831015.1 Picea engelmannii
GGAACTTACTTGTAAAGGAGAAATCCTTGCAAAATTATTCTTGTAAGATTTTCCAATAGTTCATTTGTCTTCTGGCTTCCTCATGTATATACTAGTCTTTTGGAATAGGCCCCAATGAGTGGAAAAATACCTGAACCCATAGGTGAGAGGGTACTCCCGCAACTCTCCACTTCTTTAGGCAATGTTCAATATGCACTTTAGGGTCAGACCATCCATCGAAGAGCTACGCATCTTGAAAATCTATCTTTATTTATTCTTTCATCTGATCCCTCCTTTGAAATCGACATCAGATGCCTTGTTTTGCATTCTCCCACTCCATAATCGAGGATTAATGGGTGGCCCACCATCTAGAGAGTGTATCTTGTAAGGCTAAGTCAAGAAAATGGATCCTTTAATCCATAACCATTTTCTCTTCCATGCTGGAAATAAAATTGTGTACCTATGTGGTACCATCATATGTCGAGGGTTCTTTGACTTCAGTTCCAATCCATCTCGTTTCTATGACAGTTGTGCATCACCTTGAGAATCGCTCATATGAACCTTGCTTCCAACTGTCAAACGTTGCTTCTGAATCCTCGTAAGAAGATTGTATGCTCCTCCAACTTACTGATCCATCTGCAATAGGATTTATGTAATCTAGTCTCATTCCTATTGTTATAGTGTATAATTGGCCAAGAGCATTTGATTCCATATTATGATCCACAGGTTCAATATTTCTAGGCCCTAAACCTAGATCTAAGGTTTGAACTACTTTTATCCCCTTTGCTTCAAACGTCATGGTGTCTCTCTTTAGATCAATGATAGCATAGTTGTCGTATGCCCAATAAATACTGAGTAGAATGGGGTAGGGATATTTATCTCCCATGATTTCAATTACTTCAAAATCAGTTGTGCTCTTAACTCCCACAACATATATTTCTACATTTTTCATCCATCCTATTGGGAAAATGCAGTATTGGTTTGCCATTCTCAACTAAATGGGGGAATATACTAATTGAGGTTTTCCCAAAGCTTCCCATGTATTTTTTGGTAGGATGTTGACATCCGATCCCAAATCTAGCATGCCATATTTGATTTCAAAATCATCTAACTGGGCTTGTAACCTAAATTTTTTTCTTGTTTGTACCTTTCTCCTTTGTATTCTCTAGGTATTATTCTCAGGGAGGTTGGTCCTTACTATGGATTCTGGGGTTCCCTCATTTCCTGGTATTAGGTATAGGTTGTTGCGAAACTTATCAGTAATTTGGTCATCCCCTAGGATATCAAAGAATAATTGAAACCAAAGATTGATTGCACTTTGATACTGCTCAGGACGTCTCCTAGGAATTGCAGAATTTCTAGGTGTTGGTGGTGAGGTAGGGGCTTGCGCAAGGTTAGGTTGATACACAAATTTAGGAGGATTCTCTATTATCTCTAGAGTGGGGATACTCTTAAATATTTCTATTTCATATTTGAAAAATAACTTTATTTTTTTTAGGGTCATACATGTCATCTTTGGGAACAACTTTACAAATCTTGGGTTGATTGTCTGCATTTGCCCTAGTTTTTTCTCCCCCACGAGTAACGATGTTAATATTAGGTAGCTGAACCTCACTTCCCCTTTTTAATTCTAATCTTATGATAATAATTCCTCATTGATGAACCCAATCTTCCCACTTCGCGATCAGGTCTAGACAGTCTTCAGTTGCATGGCCATTGTTCCTGCAGTAAGAGCATCATGGTTGTCTTCGGTGAGGGAAGTCTCTTGCTAAATGACCTTGTTCGTTGCAGTTGTAACATATTATTTTCCCTCTACCTCCATTTCTCCCTCCTCTAAACCCACCTCCAGCTCCACCTCCCTGGCATCCTCCAGGTCCTGGGGGTTTCATTTACTCTGAACATTGTCCAGTCTAATCTTTCAGCAAGTGTGCCCAACGCTCTACATTGATTTGTAGCATGGGTCATAGATGCACAAAACTCGTAGTGTATTGTATTGGGTGTAGTCATGTACTTATTCATAATAGGACACTTCCTCAGTTCATTCCCATGTGTCTAAAAAATTTCACAATACTCAGTTGTATGAGCAGTTTGAGCACCTAGGAAAGTATTGTATAACCTTGTTGTTTGGAATGGCGGAGTCATAGATAGTAGATACTTGCACAACTCCTTCCATGGGTCCTAAATAAGGTCCCATAGGGTTTTTAATAGGTCCCACTCCCCTCATGCGTGAACATTCATTTGATAGATTCCTTTCTGTGTAGAATCCTGTGCACCAAACATGAGGTCATCCTGGTCTTGGCGTGGTTAATTCTTGAATATTTTACGTTAACATTGATATTTGTCCCTGAAGTTGGGATAAATTTTCATCTACTGGAGGCTTGGTCATCCTCATATTACCTGGATAACCTTTCATGGCTTTGATCTTCATCGATTGTTCCAAGGTGTCTGTTAATGTGGCTATCCGATGTTGCATTAAAGAATTCTCGTCAGAGGTAGTAATCCCTAGATGTACCATTCCCTCTTGTGATGTTCATGAATTTGATGCACTAGCCTCCCAATAGAATATTTGAATTTTTTATTATACTCCCAATCAAATTCTCCCTCTCTTTGTTGAATCTCCCACAACTCAGAGAGATATTGTTGCTTTGATTGAGGTAGTTTGAATTCGACGATGAACTTCAAGCACACCTGGCCAAGGGTGAATTATTTTCCTAACACCCTTGGTTCAATAGCCTTCATGTACCATATGAGAGAAAAACCCCTCAAGGTAGTATGAAACTATACTAACTTGTTTTCATCGAGAGTCCCTCTGGACCTCCAAATGGCTTCACATAAAAACCAATGTTGCTCTACATCTTCGTCCCCTTTACCCTAGAATTATAGGTATCGGGTGATCGATCCTCTGATATGTCCATCCATTGTGGGTCTCACTTCTCCTATTATAATGAAACCTAATGGTATTGGTTTCGATACACCTGGGGATCCCAATATCCTCCCAGTGTTTGCATTTACAGACTAATTATAACTAACTGGATGTGATGAAATAACAATAGCATAAGTAGGTGGTGTAGAAATTACCAAGAGTATAGAGGAAACCTGGGGGATGGGTGATTTGGGGCTGGTTCCATTAACTTCAGGGCAGGTTTCTTTGATTTGGGGGTCTCTTTCTCTTCCTCTGTAACGGACTTCTATGCCTGATTCTCGATGTCTCCTAATATCAAGGTTGAATCTTCTTGATCTCCCACAAGGTACATACCTGCTTCATATTCCCTTTATTCTCCACATTCTTCTTCTTGTCCACCCATATAGGGACTTCTTCCTCTTTGTGCTTCTCTCTGCTGCAATATTAGACTGACCAGTCTTTCTTGTCTTCTCACCTTCCTCAACTCTTCCTTTTTTCTTTCATATGTTCCTCTTGATCTGATTTCATTCTGAAACACCTTGGACTGCTTTGCTTCTATATTTACGTTTTTGCAACACCACTTCTCAACAATGACGACTATCCTTAAGGCTCACTCATTTCTTGCATTCATTTCTTGATCTTCCCCCATCTTTCAAAGAACCCTTTCCCCTTCTTAGGTCATGATCATACCCCAAAATCACCCTACCCCAAGCATAGGTGTTTAGGCTTCCATATCAATTGAGGGAATAGGTATCATCCCCTCCTCCATCAAGAACACTTTGATCCATAAGGTAATTTCCCTCAATAGTCTACTCTTCTACTCATGAAAAATCTTGGTGATTCTCAGTTGCAAATTCAACGATGTATCCCTCCAGAGTCATATGAACCCAAAAATTGATTTCTCGCATGATCTAGTGATCCAGATGGTGAAGTGATGTGATATTCTCTATATCCCAAGTATAGTTATTCTTGATGCATTCTTGGAATTCTAGATCTTCTTAGAGCATATCTATCTAATTGAATAGTTCTTCTGAAAATTTAACCCGGAATATTTCATACTGGTCGCTCGATCTTTCTAAGTAAAAGATAGAATCTCTTGTATTATTTTGGTTGTTACCCTGCAACTCCACTTCCTTCTGTATAAATTCGTCACAATTTATTTCCCACCATTGTCGAATCTCAGATCTATAGATCCATGGAAGCATTCTCCTCACAGGTTCCCTTTTTAAGGCATTGGTCCTGGCAAAGGAACCATTTTGTTGGCACAACAATGTTCAGATCAAGGTCATTCGTAAGTTACCAACAAAAGGTACTGAAGTATTCTAGAGCACTGGCATTTTCATCTTCCTAGGAGGGAAGAAGTATCACCCGAAGCGCAACCGAGACAAGAAAGAGAGGGAAGGGTAAGGAGAATACTTAGATAGACCTCTGAGTTATCAAGACTCATTATAGTCTTACGCAAGATGAACTAAACCTATAATAGTTCTTAGTAATCCCTAATTGGGAATAAAGAAACAAAGTTGTGTTTCCATTCATAAAGAAGCATTTAAGTATATCATACATAAATATAATACAAAACAACATTCCACACATGTGCCAAGACCAAATACACAGGGTATATATATTCAAAATTTAGGTCTTCAATTATATTAACGATACCAAACTATAATATATTAATCATATAGTTCTTGCTCAGATCTCCAAAAATCAACTAAGCTACAATATGGGCCATTACAAGAGTGACTCTCATCACAATCATTAGTATTAAAAACAACAATAACAGTAACTAGTTACGGACTAACATCCTAGAAAACCAATAACAATGCTACAGCCCATTAACCCTTTTGCAATCCTATCGGTCTCATATATATAATCTGATATTTTAGGTTTGTTGGTCGAGAACCCGAAATTTATCTCTTCTTATTGATCCTGTTGCAACTTCTTTCCTCAAAGTTGATGGTTTTTTGTCCTTCCAACCACTTTTTATTTCTTTCTTTAGTCAAATGTCCAACTCCTCAGCAGCTTGCACACCGTCTGTTTGCCAAAATGAAGCTGCAATGTATCATGTGCAACTTCTATTTAACAAAAAGAAGGGCCCAACAAGCATTTTTTTGGGTAAAGGGGGGTTTGATGCACATGTTTGGGTAATTTGATTATTAGATGTGATTGACATTTCTATTATACCTATGACTTATGAACCCCCAGAGGGAGTACTTTTTGTTGTTGCATGACTTTTCTTGGTGGATAGGTACATATGGTGGAATTATAAGCTCAGACCTCCATGGGGCTTAAATCCCACAGATGGACGTTGTGACCCTAACTAGGGGTAGAGAGACACTAGAGACTTGCACTAGGAATAAAGAAGGACATTGCACCAGTGACACCCCAACAGACCTAGACCCAGGGGGATCTTGTCTTTCCACCTAGATGTTGACCTTTGGGAGCCCATGACGTCACCTTTGTGATCCTAAACATCATCCACAATCAAGGTTTGCATTTATTAGGGATGTTGTGTGCTAGGTTGCACGTGTGGAAATATTCAGGACCTTTAGAGGACACACGTTCTACATCTGAGGCCTAAAGTTCCACCCTAGGGGCCTAACGTCACTCTAGAAGGGAATTACATCACCCTTGGAAATTATATTAGGGTTTAATTAATTTAATTGGTGTAAAAATTGTATTTTTTATGTAATTTGGCCAAGTCATCCTTTTTATGACCTAATTTTAATTAAAGGTCATTGAAACTGTATAAATAGAGAGAAAATACTCTCATTTTTTCATCATTACTCATCACACAAGTAGTGTGGTCTGAAATTTTCACCCTTTTTAGGAGTTATTGGTTGAAATTAGGAGGCACACTTGTCTTGGAGACTAAAATTTGCAACTTGGATCATTTCTTGGTGAATTTACTTGGCAATCTAGGGTTTTATTGCTTGATTATTCTTGGTGAAGTAAGTAAATCTGAAATTCTTCATTTTATTGAGAATGTTATGGTATATTTTCTTATTCATGTTAAAGATTATCAAAAAAAATTCTTGACAAACCCTATGAGTAAAAAACTTAAGTTACTACTTATTTTCTCTTCATTTCCTAGAATTTTTACCAAGAATATTTTGACCTAGGTAAACTTCTAGAGCCCTAAATACTAGCACTTTAGAAGTCATTATCTATTCAATTGTTGCTTCTAGTATCTTTCAATAGTCCAAGGAAGGAAAATTTTTCTAGAGCCTAAAATTGCTTACAATCTGGAAAGTCTGTCCTTAGGATTTGGATTCTTGAGGCCTTGGGTTACCAACACCTCATCCATTCATCCCTTCTCCTTAGAAAAATACGATCATTTTTGTAATGCTTCCAAGAGAAAACTATCACCTCTAGAATCCACTAACCCTAAAGGCACTAATTTGTTTTCTTTAGTGAATTAATTGATCAAACAAACACTCAAACTTTCTTCCTCTAAGATTTTACTAACATTTCCTAACCCTAAACTAGACTAAATCCTTAGTTAACATGTTGTTGTTGCAAATATTTTCTACAACCATACTAACATACATTAATTGGATACATTTACCTACATAACTTGCACTTAACTCATTCAAAATTTAATTGTGACAATTGCCAGTCAATCTACTAGATAAGTGCTAACTTTGTATGGTGTTTTCTTGCACTTTTGACCATTAGAATATGTTGTTGTTGCAAAATATTGCTACATCCATCTAACTGCAGAAACTTCTCTGCAAAAGTGACTTATTATGCTAGCTAGACATTGCCAAACTCACTTGTGACAAACTTTTATCATTCTGCTAGGTTAAATCTATTTCTTCTTGTCATTTTCAAGCACTTTCAAGGCACAACTCTTGTGGCTGTTATATAATATTGATTGTTGTTATAAATTGTTCCATTGTTGCAAATTCATATCAGTTAGATTACTTTTTGAAGGTTTATGGTCTTAAGAAGCACTAACTGTTGGATTACTGAGAGGGGGGATGAATCAATAATAGCGTAATTATAATCCTTTTTCTTCAATTGTTATATCAATGTAGAATTATTATCCAATAATGAGCGGTAAGAAATAAACAATCACATACATACACAGTACACCAGTGTTTTACGTGGAAACCCAAATCAAGAGAAAACCACGAAATGTTTTTTCTTATATGTATTGAATAATTACATTCATTGGAAGCACCAACTTCCTTTTTTTTCGAGCTGCAACTGGAAGGAGGCTCCAACCCCCTAGTTTCTTAGGATACAACCTGAGGGAAGCTCCAACTCCCCAATTCTATGGCTACAACAAGAAGGAGGCCTACAACCCCTTATGTTCTCTGGCTACAACCGGAAGATGGCTACAACCACCTGTCCTTGCCCTATCCTGCCACCCTTAAGTAGAAGTTGAATGATGGAACCACTGTCACACTATCACTGTGAGATATATCATTGTAAATCTGTACCAATAAATCTGAACCATGCATCAACCATGCATCAACCTGTACCTCAACCTGTAATCAACATGTACCATAAACAAGTGCATCAACCATGCACCAACCTGTTCCAAACAACCTGTAATCAACCTGTACCATAAACAAGTACATCCAACCATGTACCAAGTATGTACCAATCATGTGTCAACTACTCATCAACCAACATCATCAACTATACACCTCATGTATGTGCCAACTCATCAACTACTTGTCTCAACCATGTACTCAACATGTAACTCAACCAAAATCCCTCATCAATTTCATCATCCAAATATGATTTGTAGATATGTAATAGACCTAGTGTATATGATCACATTCCTACAAACCTTCATTAACTTTAACAACAAGAGACTAGCATTTTCATCAAACTTTTCTTTAGTCTCACATGCCTAGTTTTGGATTAGTCAACAACCCTAACTTGAAGTAATCATAACTTTGTACTTGTAATGTATAAAGATATGAAACTGATATACAATTTTCTTCAGTGTTTTTTGTGCAATTCCTCCAAGTTTCACTACTTGGAACCTCTTAGAAAAGGATTTATAGCAAAAATGGCATACCTTGTTGAATTCTGACTTATTCTAGAGAGTGAGCTTGTAGAGAGTTCCACACATGGAATATTTTTTGAATTGATATAAAAAGGCTACATTGAATACTAAAGACTATAACCTAACCAACACATTTTGTCTCACTAAATTTGGATCTGTTATGAAGAAGTTGCGACGTTTTTACCCGAAACACCTATTTTTGACTAGTTTCAGGACTAGCCACAAACCCTATGTTCCACGGAGTGTAACTCCAAAAATAAAACGACCCACAAGCTGAATTTTTTAACAAAGATACTTGGATATGTTTTGTCAATGGCATAGAAATTTCACGGTCTGAATCATTATAGAAAAAAATTTATAGCGAAAATGGTGAGATGACCTGTAAATAACATACCTTAGAAAGCACCATCAAAAGAATTTATCCTTCCTTGCATTTCGGCCTTCTTTTCTTCACCTTCACTCAGAATTACGGTTTAGATATCCTTGTTTACCTTAGAAAGATATAGATATTCAATATGATCAAGTGTGTGTTAAATGAGAGAGCCTTGCCTCTTATTTATACTCTCCAAGTAGCTTCCTTAAAAACATCTTCTAGGTCACTTCGCCAACTTTCCTTATTTTAGGGTTAACCCACTTCTAATTTCTCCATTAAAATTATTATTGAAATAATTTATTTTTTATTCAATTTGAATTATAATACACTCCTCACTTCACTTTATTATTTATCCTTTAAAAATCTCTTAAACCACTTTGACTACTTTGACCTTTTGGGGCTTCTAGATGACATATGAGGGTCCTCCAACTTCGTAAGGCCATAACTCTCAAAACGTGAGGAGTTATGTGACATTTCACATACCACCAGAAATGGAATGACATGTAATATCCATATATAATAGTATTATTTAGAAATATATCATAACTCATATCGTTACCCATCAAACAAACTTGGGTTCATTACCCAAACCTGGGGTCTCCAACTTCTCATTGTTGGTTGTGGAGCCTGATTATCTTCCTGATTCAGAGGTCCTTGTTTTCAGTCATGTTTATACCCCATGAAGTATTTACACCCCATAAGTATGTACACTCTTCCACATGGGGGAGTGCAGAGGGGGGGTACCCCCTCTACGGGGTCCGGGGGGCCTATCCCCCCGGCTGGGGAGTCTGGGGGCAAGTGGGCCCCCAGCGGGGGTTCGGGGATGAATCCCCCAAAGAAAAAATTGCCTTGTAAAAGTATATTGTAATTTCATTGTAAATCTGGACCATTCATTATAAGGTCGCAGATCTAACGGTAGAGATTATGTTAGGGGTTTTTTCCCTAGAAGGCAACCCTCTTTTATGAGGGAAATGTATTGCGGCTATGGTTGATGGTGAATATTGTATTCTGAGAGAGGAGACTGTGAGAGAAAGAAGGGGAAGTTATAGTGGGTTTTGCTGTAGGTTGTATCCCTTCATTTGCTGGATAATAATAAAGGAAGGACCTGGCAATTTCTCTGGTGGATGTAGCCCACACTGGGTGAACCACGTAAATCTGTGTCTCTCTTGTATTGTGTGTCTTCTGTGTTTGTTTCTGCATTTTTTTTATTTTATTGCTCCACAGTCCTATTTTTCTAACACTCATGGCCATAACTCTCTAACCATGAGGAGTTCTGTTACGTTCCACATACCACCGGAAATGGCATGACAAGAAATATCCATATATGATAGTTTCCCTGACAAATTCATTGTCCTTCATCTCATTATTCCACAATTAAGCACGGGTTCTCTTACTCTACAAAGCGTCTTCCCATGAGGGATTTCACCATAAAGGGACCAATTTGGAGTTCATCCATATTTACTTCTTATTAACCATGACAAAACAATAATGAGTCATATTTAAATCAAACAATATTGGGTCCATTACCCAAACCTTTGTGCTACAGGGCTTTCTTCAAGGGTTGACATCAATGACGACCAACCTTAATAAACACTAACATCATATCTTTGTACTTGCAAGTTGATATATTTTCTTGTTGTATTATTTTGGACAGGTACACCTCATTTACCATTTTATTCATCTCTATAAGACATGAAAAACCTTTGACTTAAGTGACCAGTGAGAGGGGGGGACTTTCTTGCATCTTTTACCTTATTCATCATCCCTTTAGGTCACTGGGGATGTCTCCCTTGGGGTATTCTTAGTATACTCCTAAATAGAAAGGGGTTTCCTATTAAGGTGACAATGATAGGTCACTCCATGTTACACAAATATTGCATCCACTTGCCTTGGGATTTGGGCAAGTACATATTTTCTGAAAAACTTTTGGTGCCATTGTTGGGGATCATCGAGTCAATTTTCCTCGATAACCCTTTTTCGGTAACCCTTTATCCAAAGCCTTTACTTCACAAAGATTACCTGGTGACTCCACTGAGGGTGATTCCCTCTTTTCCCTTTGATGATCCCTAGAATGATTATCTAGCTAATCGACTGATGAAAAAACCAACCATGGCCTCTCACTGGGACCTAGGAAAATTTAAACCCTTAGATATGAATAAAATTATGGGTTACCCTTGGAAAATGCCTCCGAGGTATGAAAATTGGCTCCCTATATTCACTAGTAATGATGGGGTTATCGACAAAGATCATATGAATATTTATTGGGCTTTCTTTCAACTCCACCCTATCAATGATGATGCTGAAGATTTGGCGATGAAACGTTTCTTTGTCACTCTTCGTGGAAATGCTAGGAAGTGGTATGATAGTCTCCCTGATGCCATCATTACATATATGGCCCAATTAGAAGAAACCTTTAGGGAATTTCATGATAGATTTAGGGGGCTAGTACAAGTTTTTGGACGATGCCTTATTCTATGATTCAGAAGGTGAAGAAGAAAGGGAACCTTTGGACAGGCTAGACCCTCCATATTATGAGGCTGAAGATGTAGGGGAAAATCATGAGGAATATACACTAATGCTTGCTCCTCCATTTGATGAAGTTATCCAAGCCTTTGACGCTCCTGCACATGAATAAGTAAGTACAGTAAGTTGTTTCCCTTTCCAAGATTTTGATGATGCCATATTTTGTGATTTGTAAAGAAAATAAGTGTTAGAGGATCCCTTGTATGGTTTAAGTCCTTCATGTTATGATAAAGATAATGACATGATTAATAATATTGATGAGTTATACATGTCGAGAAACATAAATGGGATGTGATTGGGTATGATGGAGATCCCATTTACGACATTGAGGGCCATTTCGAAATGTTTCGTTTAAAACTATCATGTGAGGTTACTAATGATTATAACATATGGAAACAAGGAGATGATATAGTTATAGACACTTTCCAAACACCCAAGGATGACCTAGTTCCATTTTCTCCTAATGATTTTCGATCATACCTTGAGGATTTTGATCAGTATTCCTTTGAGGATTCAGAATTATTCTATGAGGAAAATTATCAACCACCATCGTTCTTAGATCTTGATAAGAGTGAGGATGTTTCTTTCCTAAAGCCGAATACTTGTGACAATATTTTTCATCCTCCTTTGATTACTTTATCTTGCTATGTCACCAAGTGTGTAGTTGGTAATCATGTTCCTTGTCTTGAGTTTTCTCCGGGGTAAAGAATTCTTTTAGAATTCAAGGGCAGGTTGAATACCTTAAGAAGAAGTTTATTATTTCAATATTTCATATTTCCCTTAGAATATTTTTTATCATCCTCTAGGTTCTGTTAGCACTTGGTAAATTTCCTAGAGGTTGAAAACAGAAGAAATCTACAAAGGTAACTTTATCCAACCACTTTTGAAGCTAGGATCTAGCCCTTCCAACTTCAGAGAGGGATCTCTCTATATGATTTAGCTATGTTTTCAAATTTAGATATCAGGCTAGGTAAAGAAATAGGTCAGTTTTGTTGTCAAAGTATTTTTTTCAAATTGGTTAAGACAGTCTACATAACCATTGGGCTATGGGGTCTGTGTCTTAATAAATATGAAATACAATCCAGAAACGCATAGGGAAAACTTTCACAGGGTGAGATAATATAATCATTGGATCTTTTAGTAGCTTCAGTGATGATTAGCAGAAAAGATGAGGACAATACTTTCAACAAAGGAGTAGTTAAGAATTCCTTTATTGAAAACACCAGAAGAAAAATACTAAAATCTTTCGAGTCAGAAACAGGGTATACGAGATAAATCCTGCAACATTTGTTACTCTTAAAGATTAGATTCAGAAAATAGTATGATAACAAAGCGAGAATAACATTCAACTTAGAGAAAAAACATCACTAGTGAATACACGCAAGAATCCTGTAAAAGTGCCTCCTTTTTATTAATGGAAGATCTCTTCAAAAATATTACAGACTGAATAGCGTCAGGGTATGAAGATCAAAAACCCCCAATACTTTGAAAGGTGAAGTATTTATAACTCAAATTACAAAATGTTCCTGTCATAAATGACCAGGACATGTTAAATCTATTTTTAGCCTAACTAATTTAACAAATTTCCTAAATCTAGGAACTGCTTGATGACTTGGTGTAACTGCACACTGATTTCTGGGTAGAGCGTTGATGAAGCCTTTGCACGACCTCATCTGACTGGACAGCTGACTGGACCTGGACAGCTCATCTGCTAATCGATCAGATTGCAGAGTTCCTCCCATCTGAGATGACTGGGCACGTTGACTTTAAGCAGTCTTTGATACACTTCATCCATTTCTGTATACTTGGCGAATGTAGGCTTGGTGAGGAATATGTATCAAATCTCGTGTTGGATACCGATGTCCCACTGAATGGCATCCAAGAATTCCTTGCCATTGATGCTCCCTTGTATGCCTGCAAACTTTGAACTGTCCTTAGCCACTTCGGCTAGTCTCTTCTTGTAGTCTGGGAGTGTCATCAATTTATCATTGATCACTTTCAGACCAAGAAGACCTTTCTTCTGGAGAGCTTCAATCTTACTGAAGAATCTTTGTACCCCCAAGTCCATGGCCTGAACCTTTTCTTCCAGCTGAAGCATTAATACTCTCTTGGTCAAAACCCTTTTGACCTCCAAGATGGTCTATGTTATGTCTTCAATCTTTAGCTCTTCCAGCTCTTCCCTGGTCTTAGAATTGAGGAACTTGATGATCTCATTTGCCTGTGTTGGCATGTCTCCCAATTCTACTCTGATCTTCTCGATGCCCTGTTTGATTCTCAGCACCAACTCGTTATGCTCGAACATGATCTGGATCATTGGCCATATTTCATTCATGGACTTAGTGATGGTTGTCCATACATTCTCTTTAACCTCGGCCAAATTCTTTCTTGCCACTGTCTGCTTCCGGAGCTGCTGTAATTCCTTCTTGAGCTGCTCTGTCACCTGATTTTCCTTGGGGAGGCTGGTCTGAAAGGAATATTTGAGTTCTTGAAGGTTCTCAATCTCCTTTTTCAACCTGTTGATCTCTATTTCCTACAGATTTATTTTTTCCATGGACTCAGCTAGGTCGGTTGTCTTCTCCTGTGATGTCAATGGAGTTGCGGATGGGACTGTTATTGCTGATGTTGTGCTTTCTCCTGCAATCGGAATGGAACTCAATGGAATGACTTCCATTGGCTTCAGCTGCTCCTTCTCTTTTAATAATTTCTCCATCTCAGCTTCCATTTCTTTGAGTTGTGCATTCTTCTCCATGAGAAGCTTGAGCATTTCATCCTTCTCGCCTTCTTTCTCTGCTATCTCCTTCGCCTCCAAGTCCTCTATGGGTGGGAGCTTCAGTTGTTTCCTCAAGGAGGCAATGTCATCATTCTTCTTCTTTATCATTTCCTCCAGTGCTTTGACATTTGAGGGGTCATAGCCGATCTTGAGGACCAACTCCTCCAAAGTTTTCATTCTATTGTCCTTTGCAAAGGACGATATCTTCTCCAGCTTGAGTTGTGTTTGAACATTGTTCAGTGACACCTACAATTTGGTTGCAGAAGTGGAAGCATGCGCCAATGTATAGAACACCATCTCCCCTGTCTGCTTGTGCAGATCCATCTGATCTGCTGGGTGCACATCCTTCGTCTGGAATTCGAAGGTGGCCCTCTTGTAGTCCGTGATCACCTTGGGGTCTGGTACCTGTGCCTGGAGGAAGGCCACATGCATTCTGCCCTTTTCTGTGTCAAATGCAGACAGTAGCCTATGTTGTGTAATCGACGTCTGCTTCCAAAACTGAGCGCAAGTACTACTAGTAAGGGTCTAATTCCTTTTCTTGATCAGCTCGTACTTCTCGAAAATGCTCAACTTGGGCCCAGTCTTTCCTAGCTGAGTGTCCAATGGGGAGTCTGTGGGTTTCTTCGGTAATGCTGGGGTAATGTCCTTATAGAGGCTTGAATCGAAGGGTGGAATAACAGATTTGGTCACTGTGGTAGGCGGGGCTTCTTTTTCTCCAGTCGGGCCAGGAACTGAGATTGTCTTGGGCCTCTTAGTGTGCAACTGGAACTCTTCAGACGATACCTCTGTGACAGGCAGAGATAAATCTTGACGAGGCCTTTTTTCCTTAGGGACCTGTGGCATGGTCGTTGGTGACACAGTGGCTGGGGGAACCTATTGTTCCACTTCGACCAAGGTGTTAGGCTCCCACACTGTCTGATTGGCGAATTTCTCAATTTCAGGCTTGAACACATGAACATACAGAATGTTCTTGTTTTTCACTCTCATATCTGAGATGATCCCACACGGATCATAATGCCATGGGAAACTCATGAATAATTTCATCTCCCTTAGCATCCTGTCTGCTTCTTCCCCAACGCCATGATTGTTGCAAATGAAGGAGACAATCTGCACCTTGATTCTAAGCTGGTGCTTCTTCTTCAAAGACACAAAATGAATATCATCTGAATTTATAATCTTCCTTATATATTCTAGAGCAAAGATTCTGATAGGAAAATACTTAGGCAACTTATACGGTGCCAATTCGCACCCGTATACTTTGATCTCGGTATGATTTTGATATAGGTACCAATCCTCGGTCTTTGTGTTCTCCGAGAGATGCAGGATTCTCTGGACTTCCTCGTTTATTTGAGGCTCGGGCCTGTCGCTTAGCATACTTACCACAGGGTGGTAGAACTGATCGATGAACACCTTGAAACTGTACTCTGTGGAGTTGTGCTTGAGCAAGGAAGTCCATGCTGTGACTGCTTGAGGTTTACCATCTTCATCCATCTTCTGCATGGAAAAACTAAATTTATCCGCCTGGAAGAAGACGAACAAGTAGGCTAGTATTGATGAATATTTGAACATGCCTTCCGTGCCAAAATTCATAAACTATTCATGAATATTGTCTGCCAAGAATGTGCTGAAATCAAACTGGGTGGTGGGCTTTTCATCAGTGGAGAAAATGGATAGAAAACCTAGAATGGGCTCATCTACCCACTGGTCGGAATAGTATCCTAACAAAGCACAAAGGGAGGAGATGACCTAGTTTCCCTTAGTTGAGAACATGGAGGATGGGTAAGGAGGATTTTTGGAGGGAAATTGAGCGGATGAGGGAAGGAAGAGATCGAATATTTGAGCTCTTTGGGGGAAGGTCATTTTCTGGTACAATTCGGTGAGAATTTCCAGTTTGAAGGGGGACACAGAGTCGTCTCGGGGAATTCGCATCATCTGGTCTATGGATTTAGGCGTGATGAGGAACAAGATCTCTCTGGACGAGGAGATGAAGGCTCTTTGCTCGGGGATATAATGAGCTTGACACTTGAGAGAAAACTCAGGAAAATGGTGGATCTGAGGGAAGAGGTAGAGGGGTAAATTGGACTCCCATAGTCCAATTTCATCACTCAAGTCCAGGAACACTTCCCTGAGCCATGACTGGAGGTCTGAGAAATCAAAATTGCATTTGGTATCTGCGATTAACCAGTCTTTGTCGACCAGTGGGATCATGTCCAGGTCGACAGGAGGCGGGAGAAATAGATTCTCCTCTCCTTCTGCTAGTTTGGACTTTGGTGCCATTTCTGCAATAGTACCTGCAATAAACACAATGTTAGTGGGGTGACTGTCTGTGGATGAGGGCGATGGAATGTAATAGAGGAGTAAGCAGTGAATTTATCTAGTGCGATGGGTGAATAGAGAAAGTAAGGGAAATAACGGTGGTTTTATTTAAAATGGGGTCGGTTGGGCGCAGGAGATAGGTCAGTTGGATAACGGATAGGTTATCCAATAATAAATGGACAACGGGTCATTTGGGGGTGAGATGGAAGGTGACGGTGGCTGAAAGATACGGACGGGTGACGTGGAGGCTAGGGATTGGAGGCAAAAGTTGTAATAAGGGGCTTTCTATGAGCGAAAGGGGGTAGGGACTAACAGCAGTTATGGGATGTGACTAACTCGGGAAGAAGTGGAAGGTGACGTCCATAAGTGACGGAGGTCTGTCAGATAGAAGATGGTGATGGGACTTCGAGGAAAATAGATTGACGCCACGTATAACAAGGGACCTGCCAGAGGGGGAAAACCATTCCATACCCCCCCCTCAGTTAAAAGTAGATCATCCAAGGGGGTCCAAAATCCATTTTGGACAGTTGATATGCACGCCTGTTTCTGAGCCGTAGATCTAAGCGCGCTCTTTATCACTCATTCCAGACCCCCCCCCCTCCATTAAAGGCAGAACGGATGGGGGGGTTCGGAATCCAACATTGATTGTTGATTTAAGCACTCAATCCTGGGCCGTCCAGATGCGCACAAATGCTATCAGCGATTTCGGACCCCCCCCCCCTCGGTTAAAAGCAGAACGGTCGAGGGGGGGTCCAGAATGCTCTGTACACCGTAGATCTGGGCGTCGCAATCAGGACCGTCGATATGTGCAGGGAGAATAAATGGGGAGCGGAAAACGCATGCGCTGGGAAAAACTTAGGATAAACACATTTTATGAGTTTTTTCCCCAAACTTTTCAAGTAGACACCACCATGGGGATTCAACCAAACGATCTTCTAAGCATATGAAACATGGTGCAACATTTACATCAAGCTGGTTTTATTGGAATGAAACAATAAAGCAACTAGCCTACATACTAACCTATCTTCCTATGACAATTAACCTAGATTAAACTGTTGGGTTAAGAATTTACTCTACCCTGGGGCTATCTGACCAAGATTAGACAATCTGGCCAGATTTATTCACTAATCTAACCTAGACACTTTGGCTAAGATTAAACTATTTAGCCAAATTCATTCACTACCCTATCAACATCAAATTTAAAAAGAACTTGGCCATTCTTGAAAGGTATGGACCAAGTTACTATTATTTCATGGGGATTTTATTGCAATTCTTTTATGCCCTCTTTTCTTTCTTTCTTTTTTCTTTTTCTTTTCTTTTCTTTTTTCTTTTTTTTCTTTTCTTTTCTTTTCTTTTTCTTTTTCTTTTCTTTTCAAATTATTTGCAGAATGAAAAATCATTTGTCAGCAAAAACACTAGAGACAGAGAATATCCCAGTCACCAGTTGATCCTATAACTTATAGGATGATAACAGTAGCTCCACATGGGGATGGTACTTGCCCTGTGAAGTGCCAAGAATCCTGGTTCTTGTCATTCTGAAAATTTCTGCCTAGTAGCCCTCATTGGTTTTATTCTCAAAAATTGGAAAAACAGTTGTCAGTAGCTTAGGGCCTTCTCTTCGAGCTTCAACCAACTGACTAATGTTCTTCACTCAAAAAATGCAAGTGAAAAATAAAAATAAAAATGGTATGTACAATGGAGAGTGAAAACTCGAATCTCTATTGAGGTGGCACATAATGTTTCAGCATTATGCCATTCACAGGTCCTCCTGGCAGATCTGTCCCATCAACATTGTTTAGCAAGAAAGCATTGTTTCCCCTAAAAGATTGGATCATGTATGGTCCTGTCCACAGACTGTCAAATTTTCCATGCTTTCCCTTGTCTTCATTTATGGCGTCCCATCTCAGCACCAAATCTCCTAGCTCAAAATCATCTTCCTTGGTTTGTTTGTCAAAGATCTTCTTGATGTTTTCTTGGATTACCTAAGTCTTGTTGAAAACGTCCTCCCCCCTAGACTGTTGCAAATGGATCATCTGGTTGATCCTTCTCTATGAGTCATTTGGCTCAGCTTGTACATCTTGAAGCAACTTCATGACAGGGACTCCTAGAGAAGTGGGGAAAATTGCCTATGTGCCATAGACCAGCTGGTATGGTGACATACCAATTGAACTTTTGGTGGTCAGTCTGTCAGCCCATAACGCGAACACCAACTTGTTATGCCATGATTTATTGTTTTCCTGCAATGTTTTCTTGATGATATTTACCAAGGTTTTGTTTGAAGATTCCGCTAGCCCATTCCCCTGAGGGTAGTAGGCTGTGGAATGCCCCAAACCAATGTGATACTGGTTGCAAAAATCTATGAGATTCTTCGACCGAAAAGCAACTGCATTATCAGTTATAATCTTTCTAGGACATCCAAAGCGAGACAAAATATTATTTTCGAGGAATTTGATAATAACAGATTTAGTGGCTTTCCTGCTTGGTACTATTTCGATCCATTTAGTAAAATAATCGGTGGCAGTGAGAATCCACCTGTGCTGGCCTGAAGACGGGGGGTGTATTTCTCCAATGAAGTTGAGTCCCCATTGCTGGAAAGGAGCCTCGACTGAGATCAGTTTCAGAGGTAGAGGGAGGAGTTTCCTTTTTCCTTCAAACAGTTGACATTGACGACATGCAGTTACCT
Organism: Picea engelmannii; assembly: GCA_009831015.1. Classification (NCBI taxonomy): domain Eukaryota; kingdom Viridiplantae; phylum Streptophyta; class Pinopsida; order Pinales; family Pinaceae; genus Picea; species Picea engelmannii. The sequence continues at coordinate 136,152 of ML807979.1, forward strand.
TCTGATGCACATCGGCGAACAGGGTGGGCCAATAGAATCCAGCTCTAAGTATTTTGTTGGTTTTGACCTTCCAGTTCAGATGGCCACCACATTCTCCTGCATGAAACTCTTGTAACACTTTTTCAGCTTCACCTTTCAATAAACAATTTAACAGAATGCCTCCAGGATCTTTCCAATACAAATTTCCTTCTAGAATATAGAACTTTAAGGCTTTCAACTTCAAAAATCTAGCTTTAGTCTTAGTCAAACCAGGGGGAGCTTGTAGATTTTGCAAAACAAATATAAGTTCTGCATACCATGGAGAGATGAGAAATACCTCGCTCACGCTTGGAGTCGCCATCTCGCCTGGTTCATCTGCTACATCTAAAAAATTAATGTCAAGAGCATGGAAATTAGATTCAGCCATTAATTTATCTAGGCCTTGACCCTTGATTAGTTTTGTAGGCTTAATCTCAATATTGTATTCTAGAATGACAGCAATCCATTTTCCCCTTCTTCCATCCGGATTGTCCTGTGTCAAAATGTTCTTTACTATCGCATTTGGAACATAAGCTATGGTGTGGGAATGGAGAATGTAGACTCTAAAGTCTTTTATGGCTTTCACCAAAGCAAAAGCTTGTTTCTCCATTATCTTATAATTCAGAGCAGCGTCTCTCAACGCTTTTCTAAAGAAAGTTATGGGATTTTCATACCCTTCGTTGTTCTTTTGCAGTAACACCACTGCTATAGTATGTTCAGAAGCGAAAGAAAAGAGATAGAAATCCTTAGTAAAATCCGGACTGATCAAAACAGGGGCTTCTGTGAGTGCTCGTTTGACTTGTTCGAAAGACTGTCTGGACTCAAAGTCCCATTTTATTTTCACATCCTTTTTTAGCATATTTGTAATGTTTCTGAGGAGTTCTGCCAGATTGGGAATGAATCTTCGTAGAAAGTTTATTCTCTCGATAAAATACTGTAGTTCTTTGAGGTTTCTTGGGTGTTCTAATTTTTGTATGGCCTTGATTCTGCTGGGGTCTATTTTGATTCCATCCTTGGAGATGATGTGTCCTAGCAGTTTTCCTTCCTCTAACCTGAAAATCCTTTTCTTAGGATTTAAGGAAATCCCAAACCTTCTACATTTCTCGAAGACTCGTCTGAGGTGTCGCAAGTGTTCGTCATCGGATCGGGAAAACATAGTTACATCATCTAAATAGATGACAATAAACTTACCCGATTCTTCCACGAAGGCGATATCCATCACCCTCTGGAATGTGGCTCCTACGTTCATCATATCAAAAGGCATTTTCACATACATGAAAGTGCCCCATGGTGTGGTGAAAGCGGTTTTGTCTTGGTCATCTAGGTGAACTAGGACCTGATTGTAACCCGAGAAACCATCCAGCAAAGAGATTTGACTGGACCCAACCACCCTTTGCAGGATGTGGTCCATTTTCGGCAAGGGGTAATTATCCTTCAGGGAGACTTTATTCAGATTTCGGAAATCTATGCAGAGTCTGATTTCCCTAGTTTTCTTACGTGTAGGGACCAAATTAGAGACCCATTTGGAAAAACGCAACGGAACTATGATTTTGGCATCGTACATTTTTTTGATTTCCTTTTCGATCAGAGGGAGCAACTTGGGATTTATCCTCCTAAGTTTCTGCCTAAACGGTTTTTGGTCTTATTTTATTGGAATCCTGTGTTGTATGATGTTGGTATCATAAGCTTTCAAATCTTCATAGCCCCAGGCAAAGACATCCGAATATTCTTTGAACAGCTCAATGTATTTGAGATTTTTCTCTGGGGGTAATGATTTAGACAGTTTGACTATCCTAGGTTTCTCTTCAGTCCCTATATTACAGTCTTCTACCTCTCGTCCATGTGCTTCAATTTTGGGTTTTTTTGGCTACGTCGTTAAAATCAAACAAGTCCTCTAAAGGAACTAGACCTCTAGGCAAAACATTGTTTTTCAAATGTAAAACATCGGCATCCATTTTTTCATCGCCTAATTCTCCTGAATCTATGTTATTTACACTATCAATCTCAAAATCAGATCTATTCACATTTTCATCTTCGTTCTCTAAATCTATATTTGTACATTCAAAATCATTTTTACATTGCAAAAAGTCTTTGATTTGATCATCATTGCCAAACACTTGCCAATACCTGATATTGTCAAGAACGGTTGGTCTGCATTTCACCTCAACTGTATATGGACGAGTCGAGTGGAAATGAATCTTACAAGTGGATGTTGACGTAGCCAATCCATCTGCCAGAATGTTCTGTCCCCTCAGCATTACCTGTAAGTCAACTTCAGTGAAACATATAAGGGCATCTAGAACAACATTCCTATAATCTCTAAGACGTGGGTGTTTAGCAGCGTACTCACCTTTGATTTGCTTGATTATCAACTCAGAGTCACCTCTTACCATAATCTGTTTAGCACCAACTCTTTTCAACAGCTTCAGACTGAGCATGAAGGCTTCATACTCAGAAATATTGTTAGTGCATTGGAAATTTAATTTGTAAGAATGGTTTTCTGAATACCTGTTTTTGTGATTATGCAGCCAGACTCCTGCTCCAGCTCCTTCTTTGCTCACTGCAAAATCAAAATCCATGCTCCAGAAATCAACGGGTAACTCTTCAATTATCACGTTCTTCATCCTTGATACCTCAATGATTTCTTGGCCTTCATCTTGACTAGATGTATCTTCCGTCAGCTGAGTATATTGTTCTCCCGTGTCACCATCATTGTACAAAATAAATGAATCCAAGTCGGAATGCGCAGAGTAGAGGGGATAGTTGTGCGGTTTTTCTTGGCTACTGACCATGTACTTCATCAATGTTTCTCTGTATAGCCTTCTTTGTTGCCCGAAAATTGGGATAGTGGCATAAGACATATCTAGTTGCAGGGTTCCTTTCAACTTAGCCCCCCAAGACCGAGATAGAAACATTCCATACTTCGGCGGGATGTCTGCAACTACCACATCCATTACCATGCTCTTTGCAGGAATCTGAACCAAGGTGATGCATAGGTCCTTGATCAAACCAATAAATCTAACTTTATTGGAGTCGAATGAGTGTAAATCCTTGTAAGGTCTGGTGACCTCCAGTCCTAGTTTCTCCATTACTACTTTGGGCATCAGATTGTGGGAAGCACTCGAATCCAGCATAGCGTTATGCAAGATTAGGTCATGTATGTTTAGACTGATGTAAAAAGGAGTGACCTCACCAGTATCATCTCGACATCTACTTCAGGTCCGAACAGAAGTTCGGGTTGATCATCTGTAAGGTTCACGGTATTAGAATGATTCGTTGATCCTATGGTTAAGGCCTTCGTGCCTATGTCAGGTTCAATGGTCAGTGCTTTAATCACCTGTAAGCGATAAACATCTTTTCTCATCAACTCAGTAAGTGGGATGGGAATTTTTACTTTGGCCAATTCCCCCTCCAGGCTGAAAGGTGTAGGAGCTCTGCCTTGGCTCATCAATTCTGGTTTGTCCACCATATTATTTTGTCTAGAAGTACTTGGTGGATTAATAGGTGAAACCTCGGGCTGTGACGGCCTTTTCAGAATAGTAAGGTTTTTCTTCACGGGAGTTTCAGCAGTGCTCTTCTCAGGAATCTTCTTGGCAGCTGGCTCAGAGGCCTTCTTGGTTTCGACTATCTTCTTCGTTTCAATCGCCTTTTTTGGGGAACTCCCTTTTGTCTTCTTACTCCGCAGATTATACTGTCGATGTACCTCCAAAATGGAATTTCCAAATGCCTATTGTTCTGCATCTTCAACTTCTTCACTTACTTTTGTTTGATTGAGAAGAAAAAGTTCTTGCTCTTCTTGGGTAAGGAAAATAGCCTCGTTGTCGTGAATGCCCATGAGATTTATGTGAGTATCCTCTAGTTCTTTGATTACTTCCTCCCCTTCATCAGCATAATTTTCTTACAGGGGGGGTCTGATCTGCTGATCTGGAATCCTCTTCTCTCTTTGATCCCTAGGATCTCTATGTCTGGTTTGAGGAGGGTTTCTCCTAAAGTTAAGGTTCTGAACCTGAGGAGCTGGTGGATTTTCTCTCGAAGGATTTCTGTCTGACACAGTAAGTCTTTCCATCATTATTTCCATTGCTCTGGCCAAAGAATCCAATTTGGAATCTGAGATCGACGTGGAAGGTTCTTCTTTAATTGTGACTCTCCTCGCTGACCTCTGACGTGCCCTTTTTGCTAACAAGTTGGCCTCCACACTTATATCACTTTTTTGCATGTCTTCCAGGGTGGTAGAATTTCTTTCCCTTAGTTGGTATGACATGTCAGCGTCAAAACCATCAGGGAATTTAATCAATGCCAAACCCTGTGGAGGTTTGATTTCAGCTGGGATTGCATTGTACAGGTTATTGAAACAAGTGCAGTAATCTTGCACTGTCTCACCTTGATTTCTTCTAATATTTTCATATTCCGACAAAATTTGTAGAGGGTTTTTCTTCACCTCCCATCTGTCTAGAAAACTCCTTTGGAACGCGGTAAGGTCAAGGACTGAGGCAACATGCAACCCCTTGTACCATTTTTTAATGTCACCTGTCAAACTTTGGGCAAAAAATCTCATTTGAACGTCAGCTTCATCTACTTCATGCAAATCATAATAATCATTCATTTTATCTACGTGTTGTTGTGTGCTCAAAGGTCCTGTTGCATCGAACTGTGGAATTCTTGTTTGATAGTCTTGGGGCATGGCATGTAGAGGCACAGCCAACACCAAGGGAGAATATCAAGCTTCCATGATGGGTGGAGGAGGTGGGACGACAACCTGGATGATCGGCGAGGTAGCGACTGAAGACGAGGACGAGGAGGGACTGGATAGCACTGAGGGAGTGATTTGTGGTTTAGTCATGGGAGACAATACTTCGGGGGTTCAGGGTTGCAAAATAGTTGGGTCAAAGATGATTCTAGTCACAAAACTATCAGACCGTGTCCTAACCAGGCTTCGCTGTGGAAAGGTATCAAGGTCAGGGTTTTGAGAGGTAACAGGTTTCCTTGAAAAGGAAAGGGACTTATGAAGGGGAATATGACTCACTGAGCCTTCAGCTAAGGTCTTTTTCCTGAGCAACTTCTCGGGGTTATCTGTCACTATCGCAGGTTCTGGGTCTGGATGAGATCGAGTATAAACTTTTTTGGGAGCCAGAATTCTTTTTGATTTTTTATATATATACTTTTTAGTTTTGTGAGTCCAAAAATAATATGTACAAAGTTTAATCAACCTCTAAACATTACTTTCTTCTCAAATTTACAATATTCCAGGAACAAACTTTCTTTTTAGGGAAAAGAAAACGTGAAATTATCAATTCTTAGTTCTTTCCCCAGTGGAGTCGTCACTATGTTAGCACTTGGTAAATTTCCTAGAGGTTGAAAACAGAAGAAATCTACAAAGGTAACTTTATCCAACCACTTTTGAAGCTAGGATCTAGCCCTTCCAACTTCAGAGAGGGATCTCTCTATATGATTTAGCTATGTTTTCAAATTTAGATATTTGGCTATGTAAAGAAATAGGTCAGTTTTGTTGTCAAAGTATTTTTTTCAAATTGGTTGAGACAATCTACACAACCATTGGACTATGGGGTCTGTGTCTTAATAAAGATGAAATACAAACCAGAAACGCAAAGGGAAAACTTTCACAGGGTGAGATAATATAATCACTGGATGTTTTAGTAGCTTAAGTGATGATTAGCATAAAAGATGAGGACAATACTTTCAACAAAGGAGCAGTTAAGAATTCCTTTATTGAAAACACCAGAAGAAAAACACTAAAATATTTTGAGTCAGAAACAGGGTATACGAGATAAATCCTGCAACATTCATTACTCTTAAAGATTAGATTTAGAAAACGGTATGATAACAAAGCGAGAATAACATTCAACTTAGAGAAAAAACATCACCAGTGAATACATGTAAGAATCCTGTAAAAGTGCCTCCTTTTTATTAACGGAAGATCTCTTCAAAAATATTACAGTTTGAATAGCATCAGGGTATGAATATCAACAACCCCCAATACTTCGAAAGGTGAAGTATTTATAACTCAAATTACAAAATGTTCCTATCATAAATGACCAGGACGTGTAAATCTATTTTTAGCCTAACTAATTTAACAAATTTCCTAAATCTAGGAACTGCTTGATGACTTGGTGTAACTGCACGCTGATTTCTGGGTAGAGTGTTGATGAAACCTTTGCACGACCTCATCTAACTAGACAACTGACTAGACTTGGATAGCTCATCTGCTAATCGATCAGATCACAGAGTTCCTCCCATCTAAGATGACTGGGCACGTTGACTTTGAGCAGTCTTCAATACACTTCATCCATTTCTATATACTTGGCGAATGTAGGATTGGTGAGGAATATGTATCGAATCTCATGTTGGATACTGATGTCCCACTGAAGGGCATCCAAGAATGCCTTGCTGGTGATGCTCCCTTGTATGCCTGCAAACTTTGAATTGTCCTTAGCCACTTCGGCTAATCTCTTCTTGTAGTCTGGGAGTGTCATCAATTTATCATTGATCACTTTCAGACCAGGAAGACCTTTCTTCTGGAGAGCTTCAATCTTACTGAAGAATCTTTGTACCCCCAGGTCCATGGCCTGAACCTTTTCTTCCAGCTGAAGCATTAATCCTCTCTTGGTCAAAACCCTTTTGACCTCCAAGATGGTCTTTGTTCTGTCTTCAATATTCAGCTCTTCCAGCTCTTCCCTGGTCTTAGAATTGAGGAACTTGATGATCTCATTTGCCTGTGTTGGCATGTCTCCCAATTCTACTATGATCTTCTCGATGGCCTGTTTGCTTCTCAACACCAACTCATTCTGCTTGAACATGATCTCGATCATTGGCCATATTTCATTCATGGACTTAGTGATGTATTTCCATACATTCTCTTTAACCTCAGCCAAAGTCTTTCCTGCCACTGTCTACTTCCGGAGCTGCTGTAATTCCTGCTTGAGCTACTCTGTCACCTGCTTTTCCTTGGAGAGGCTAGTCTGAAAGGAAGATTTGAGTTCCTGAAGGTTCTCAATCTCCTTTTTCAACCAGCTGATCTCTGTTTCCTACAGGTTCATTTTTTCCATGGACTCAGCTAGGTCGGTTGTCTTCTCCTATGATGTCATTGGAGTTGCAGATGGGACTATTGTTGTTGATGTTGTGATTGCTCCTACAATCGGAATGGAACTCAATGGAATGAATTCCATTGGCTTCAGTTGCTCCTTCTCTTTTAATAATTTCTCCATCTTAGCTTCCATTTCTTTGAGTTGTGCATTCTGCTCCATGAGCAGCTTGAGCATTTCATCCTTCTCACCTTCTTTCTCTGCTATCTCCTTCACCTGCGAGTCCTCTGTGGGCGGGAGCTTCAGTTGTTTCCTCAAGGAGGCAATGTCAGCATTCTTCTTCTTTATCATTTCCTCTGCTTCTTTGACGTTCGAGGGGTCATAACCGATCTTGAGGACCATCTCATCCAAAGTTTTGATTCTATTGTCCTTTGCAAAGGATGATACCTTCTCCAACTTGAGTTGTGTTTGAACATTGTTCAGTGACACCTGCAATTTGGCTGCAGAAGTGGAAGCATGCGCCAACGTATAGAGCACCATCTCCCATGTCTGCTTGCGCAGATCCATCTGATCTATTGGGTACACGTCCTTCGTCTGGAATTCGAAGGTGGCCCTCTTGTAGTCCGTGCTCACCTTGGGGTCTAGTACCTGTGCTTGGAGGAAGGCCACGTGCATTCTTCCCTTTTTGTGTCAAATGCAGATAGCAGCCTATGCTACGCAGTCGACGTCTACTTCCAAAACTGAGTGCAAGTACTGATGGTAAGGGTCTGATTCCTTTTCTTGATTAGCTCGTACTTCTCGAAAATGCTCAACTTGGGCCCAGTCTTGCTCGGCTGAGTGTCCAATGGGGAGTCTGTGGATTTCTTTGGTAATGTTGGGGTAATGTCCTTATAAAGGCTCGAACCGAAGAGTGGAATAACAGATTTGGTCACTGTGGTAGGCGGGGCTTCTTTTTCTCCAGTTGGGCCAGGAACTGAGAGTGTCTTGGGCCTCTTAGTGTCCAATTGGAACTCTTCGGACGATACCTCCGTGACAGGTGGAGATAAATCTTGACGAGGCCTTTTTTCCTTAGGGACCTGTGGCGTGTTCATTGGTGACACAGTGGTCGGGGGAACCTGTTGTTCCACTTCGACCAAGGTGTTAGGGTCTCACACTGTCTGATTGGAAAATTTCTCAATTTTGGGCTTGGACACTTGAACATACGGGATGTTCTTGTTTTTCACTCTCATATCTGAGATGATCCCACATGGATCATAATGCCATGGGAAACTCATGAAGAATTTCATCTCCCTTAGCATCATGTCTGCTTCTTCCCCAGCGCCATGATTGTTGCAGATGAAGGAGCCAATCTGCCCCTTGATTCTACGTTGTTGCTTCTTCTTCAAAGACACAAAATGAATATCATCTAAATTTATAATCTACCTTATATATTCTAGAGCAAAGATTTTGATAGGAAAATACTTAGGCAGCTTATACGGTGCCAATTCGCACCCGTATACTCTGATCTCTGTATGATTTTGATATAGGTACCAATCCCCGGTCTTTATGTTGTCCGAGAGATGCAGGACTCTTTGGACTTTGTCATTTATTCAAGGCTCGGGCCTGCCGCTCAGCATACTTACCACAGGGTGGTAGAACTGATCGATGAATGCCTTGAAACTGTACTCTGTGGAGTTGTGCTTAAGCAAGGAAGTCCATGCTGTGATTGCCTGAGGTTTACCATAGTCATCCATCTTCTACATGGAAAAACTAAATTTATCTGCCTGGAAGAAGACGAACAAGTAGGCTAGTATTGATGAATATATGAACATGCCTTCTGTGTCAAAATTCACGAACTGTTCATGAATATTGTCTGTCAAGAATGTGCTGAAATCAAACTGGGTGGTGGGCTTTTCATCAGTGGAGAAAATGGATAGAAAACCCAGAATGGGCTCATCTACCCAATGGTCGGAATAGTATCCTAACAAAGCACAAAGGGAGGAGATGACCTAGTTTCCCTTAGTTGAGAACATGGAGGATGGGTAAGGAGGATTTGTGGAGGGAAATTGAGCAGATGAGGGAAGGAAGAGCTCGAATATTTGAGCTCTTTGGGGGAAGGTCATTTTCTGGTACAATTCAGTGAGAATTTCTAGGTTGAAGGGGGACGCAGAGTCAGCTCGGGGAATTTGCATCATCTGGTCTATGGATTCAGGCATGATGAGGAACAGGATCTCTCCGGATGAGGAGACGATAGCTCTTTGCTCGGGGATATAATGAGCTTGACACTTGAGAGAAAACTCGGGAAAATGGTGGATCTGAGGGAAGAGGTAGAGGGGTAAATTGGACTCCCATAGTCCAATTTCATCACTCTGGTCTAGGAACACTTCCCTGAGCCATGACTGGAGGTCTGAGAAATCAAAATCACATTTGGTATCTACAATTAACCGGTCTTTGTCGACCAGTGGGATCCTGTCCAGGTCGACAGGAGGTGGGAGAAACAGATTCTCCTCTCCTTCCGCTGGTTTGGACTTTGGCACCATTTCTGCAATAGTACCTGCAATAAACACAACGTTAGTGGGGCAACTGACTGTGGATGAGGGCGACGGAATGTAACGGAGTAGTAAGCGGTGAATTTCTCTGGTGCGATGGGTGAATAGCGAAAGTAAGGGAAATAATGGTGGTTTTATTTAAAATGCGGTCAGTTGGGCACGGGAGACAGGTCAGCTAGATAACGGATAGGTTATCCAGTAATAAATGCACAACAGGTCATTTGGGGGTGAGATGGCAGGTGACGGTGCCTGAAAGATACGGACGGGTGATGTGGCGGCTAGGGATTGGAGGCAAAAGTCATAATAAGGGGCTTGCTACGAGTGAAAGGGGGGTAGGGACTGACAGCAGTTATGGGATGTGACTAACTCGGGAAGAAGTGGAAGGTGACATCCATAAGTGACGGAGGTATGTCAGATAGCAGATGGTGATGGGACTTCAGGGAAAATATATTGATGCCACGTATAACAAGGGACCTGCCAGAGGGGGAAAACCATTCCAGAACCCCCACCCCCTTAGTTAAACGTAGATCATCCAAGGGGGTTCGAAATCCATTTTGGGTCATTGATATGTGCGCCTGTTTCTGAGCCATAGATCTAAGCGCTCTCTTTATCACTCATTCCAGACCCCCCCCCCCTTCCATTAAAGGCAGAATAGATGGGGGGGTCCGGAATCCAATATTGACCATTGATTTAAGTGCTCAATCTCGGGTTGTCCAGATGCGCGCAAATGTTATCAACGATTCCGGAACCCCCCTCCCCCCCTCGGGTTAAAAGCAGAATGGTCGGGGGGGTACGGAATACTCTATACACCATAGATCTGGGCGTCGCGATCAGGACCGTCGATATGTGCAGGGAGCATAAATGGGGAGCAGAAAGCGCATGCGCTGGGAAAAACTTAGGATAAACGCATTTTATGAGTTTTTTCCCCAAACTTTTCAAGTAGACACCACCATGGGGCTTCGACCAAATGATCTTCTAAGCATATGAAACATGGTGCAAAATTTACATCAAGCTGGTTTTATTGGAATAAAACAATAAAGAAACTAGCCTACATACTAACCTATCTTCCTATGACAATTAACCCAGATTAAATTGTTGGGTTAAGAATTTACTCTACCCTGGGGATATCTGACCAAGATTAGACAGTCTGGCCAGATTTATTCACTAATCTAACCTAGATACTTTGGCTAAGATTAAACTATTTAGCCAAATTCATTCACTACCCTATCAACATCAAATTTAAAAAGAACTTGGCCATGCTTGAAAGGTATGGACCAAGTTACTATTATTTCATGGGGCTTTTATTGCAATTCTTTTATGCCCTCTTTTCTTTCTTTCTTTTTTCTTTTTCTTTTCTTTTCTTTTTTCTTTTTTTTCTTTTCTTTTCTTTTCTTTTTCTTTTTCTTTTCTTTTCAAATTATTTGCAGAATGAAAAATCATTTGTTAGCAAAAACACTAGAGACAAAGAATATCCCAGTCACTAGTTGATCCTATAACTTATAGGATGATAACAGGTTCTTTATAGTCCCTTCCAAAACCTCAGGATGTGATGAGGTTGAAGGTAGCCAAACTTCAGACTCTTTGAGTCAATATTTTGAGCCTTTGATTTTTCACGATCCCTTTCTGAGATGGATTGAGCACCTTCCTAGAAATGTGACTTGGCATAATTTTGTCCCTCCCTCCTGCCTCCATGAGCTAAACTTTATGATTTCCGATGATGCAATACATTTTCTAA
>ML807979.1:147572-161420 GCA_009831015.1 Picea engelmannii
CCCCCCCTCCTCAAATTACAATGCGTAAAAAAAAATGAGAAGGAACAAAAAGCAGTTGCTAAGCAACCTTGTTTGTCACTCCAAGAAGGCTTCGCAACTGTGGAAGTTTGTGCTCGTTGAAGATTTTGTTGAATATGTAGATGTTTTCATAGATATGATGAGGTATATGAATCGTTGACATGTCCACACATATCCACTTTATAATCTTGTAATGAAGAAGATCTAAATAAAGTTTGTATGAAACTTTGAAAATCGTGCGACCGTTTTCAGAAAAAAACGTTGAAATTTTGTTGATTTTAAAATGATCGTAACTTCACTTCCCAGACTTCGTTTCAGACGTTTTTTTTTTTTTAATTGGATATTTTCCCAAGAGGAATTCAAATATCCATTTTTTTCTGCATATGTTTCTAATAAAATATCAGAATTGAGTCTGATGTGTGCGGCTCCCTTTTTTCCTCCTGAGATGCATCCATTGCACATGGAAAAGTTTCTTCATGTAACCCCTGAGATGCATGCCATATATCTTCCACATGAAATTCAGAAAAAAAAATCTAAAATGGAGTAGACATCATATTCAATTAATGGGATACAAATTTGTGCAAATACTTTTGTAGAAGACTCTTTATAATAAGAGGCTTGATCTTCTGATGGCTTCTCTTTTGGCTCTATCTATTCAACCTCCTACATGAAATATTCACAATATTATTTATTCCCGAATAGAACCTCCAATATGGTCCATATAATTCATTTGGAGTGAAATCTTGTGAGACATCACATACTTGGTGGATAATTTCTGGAGAAATAGACAATAAGATAAATCTGTTAGGGTCCTAACCCGCACATAGGTAGAACAATATATTCGGATGTAATAAAGGTCAATATTAATAAGGCCTTTCAATAAAATAGAATAAGGCGAATGTAAGAAGACCTAATAGAAGCTTCCGCTTCTAGAAGGATATTCCTCTAGATGCTTCTTTTTAGTATAAATAGGAGTCGACGGTATGAGAACCCTAGCTTGGATATTATTGTAATAGAGCTCTGCTCTACTGGAGGTTGCCCCCCTCGAAGAGGCCTTCGAACATTGCTTTCAGATTCAAAGTGCTATTTCTGTTATTATTCTTATATCATTTTAGTGTTATTGTGGTGAATGTTTTGGTTATATTGTTGTTATTTTGCCATTACTAGCATTTTATTTCAGTTCTGCATACATTTTATATTTGGTATATTACAAGTGGTATCAGAGCACTTTCCTCGGCAGAAAGTGTGGGTTAATTTTTTTTTTTTTAAGTCACAAAGATCTATCATTACGGGCATAAACCCACGGTTGAGGGATTCATACACGCAGGAAATACAAGTGGTACTTAAGCGCACATCTGTTGGCCACCCTTGTAACCCCTGTTGGTACCCCTTTGAGTGGTAGCGCATCAGACAAAACTTGTGTATGGATCGACCTAGATTACCTGAAGCCCTCTTTAGATAAACCGATCGGCCGCCTGACTGCTATAGTGTCACTAAGAACAACACTCGGGAAGATACTCTCTAGTACCTGGGTAGTCGAGTAGTACGGCTAAGGTTACGGTCTATCCTCCTTAGTTAGTGCCCTGAGATATTGGGATGAGTACTACTATTGGACCCTGCACATATATCAAAGAGCTATAGCACATGGCAAACCCTTATCTGTAGAACCCTTGAACACCTAACCCTTGGGGGACAGAAGCATAAACAAATTAAAATAGACAAGATCTATTGCCGTGCAACTATGTTTGGGTTGCCAAGTAAATACACATTTCTTTCTAGTTAAGCATTTGGGAATTTCCTCTCTGCAGTATTCTTCAGACCAGAGTATAACTCTGTAAAAAAAAAAAAAATTATGGAATTTTTTTCACCATTATTTGACACCTATTCCATTGGATTCATCTCTTCACACTTATCACATTCATCCATATCATTTTCTTGGAATTTTTTTTTTACCTCGCCTGCCCCTTTCAGTTTCCTCATCCTCATGGCCCATACTCATAGCCAAGACTTGGAAGCTCACTTCAACACCTTGCAATCTGGTCTGATTGAGACCCAACAAGAAGTGAAACAAATCAGTGCCAATGTTGCTGCCATCAATACAACCATGTAGTCCTCAATGAGGGAAATCAAACAAGACCTCACCACCCAACTTGAATCAGTCTTTTCAGCACTCTGCACCAAACTACATATCCCTACAAATAACCCTTCCTCTTCCTCACCTCCACATACTGAAGGCGACCATTCCTCTCATTCCCATACCTTGCAGAACCATCACTTTCAATGTGACCTACGCCTTCCGCGAGTGGATGTGACCAAATTTGATGGCTCAGACCCCATTGGTTGGGTAACCCAAATGGAACATTACTTCTCTTTATATGACATTACAGATAACTTGGCCAAACTCCGGTATGGTGTTCTCCATCTAGATCAAGAACGTTGGCAATGGAGAAAAACTTCTCGTCAAGGGTATATTTCTTGGACACACTTTGTGGTAGAGATTTATGAATGCTTTGAAACTGAAACCAACCATTTGGGCCATTTGACAAAGCTAAAACAATTAGGAACAGTGGTAGACTTTATAGCTACCTTTGAGCACCTGGCTTTTAGAACAGAGGACATGCTTGATGCTTTTTTCCGAGAGAATTTTATTAGCGGTCTCATGGATGAAATTCGGGCCCATGTCCTCATGGCTCGGCCTGAGAGTTGGGTGGAGGCTACCAAAAGAGCTAAAGAATCACAACATGTTGTATCTTCTCAAAATCGCAAACCCTCCTTTATCCCTCGCCCTAAACCATTAAATCCCACTACTCCCTCTGCTCCACTAAAGATCCAAAAATTGACCAGGGCTGAAATGGCTGAACACCAACTCAAAGGCCTTTGTTATAACTGTGATGACAAATATTTCCCAGGCCACAAGTGTAAAGAAAAAAATATTTTTATGGCCATCTCCGAGGAGATTTCAGAAGAAGATGAAGAAACTCCCTCTGTGTTCGAGTCACCTGAATCCACTGACATAACCCCTCCCTCAGACCCTGCTGAAGTAGAACCAGTCATTTCCCTCAATGCTCTCACTGGCTTCTCTTCTCCCCAAACCCTCAAGATAATCAGTTTCATCAAGCATCGAAAGGTCATCATTTTGTTTGATAGTGGAAGAACCCATAATTTTATTCATCGCCGCATTGCCCAAGAAACTCATTGCTACATCCATTCTGTCAATAATTTCTAAATCATGATTGCCAATGGTGGTTCCATGAAATGTGGATGGCATTGTGAAAATGTGCGTCTCCAAATTGGTGACTACCACCTGAAATCCCATATGTTTTCTATCGACATGGGAGGTTGTGACATTGTGTTGGGTGCAGATTGGCTAAGGAATTTGGGTCCCATTCTCATGGATTTTAAAGACTTAACCATGCAATTCGACCAAGAGGGCCACCAATATAAGTTCCAAGGCATCATCGTTAGTTCACCTGAGATGATTAGCTCCCATCGCATGGAAAAGATTCTCAAAAAGGGTAGTTCTAGTGTTATCACCCAACTCCATGCCATACAAGCAATAGAGATACCCTCGGTGCCGCAAGACCTCCAAGCCATCCTTTCTAAACATCAATTGGTATTTTCCACTCCCCAAGGCCTCCCTCCTTCCCGTGGTGTTCATGATCATTCCATTCCCCTTGTACCCGGAAGCCTTCCTCCCAATATCCGTATGTATCGTCATCCCTTTTCCCCAAAAAATGAAATTGAGAAAATGGTCCAGGAACTCCTTAATACAGGTGTTATCCTCCCTAGTACGAGCCCCTACTCATATCCTATGGTCATGTTCCTAAAGAAAGAAGGTTCTTGGAAAATGTGTCCTGACTTCTGTGCCCTCAAAAAAATTACCATCAAAGAAAAATTCCCCATTCCTATCATTTATGACCTCCTGGATGAATTGAGTGGTGCCCAATTCTTCACTAAACTGGATCTCTGTTCGGGCTACCACTAGATATGTATGAAAGAGGCAGACATTCCCAAGACTGCCTTTAGAACTCATGAGGGCCACTATGAGTTTTTGGTAGTGCCCTTTGGCTTGTGTAATGCCCCCTCCACCTTCCAAAGCCTCATGAATCATGTCTTCCATCCTTTTCTTTGCCATTTTGTCTTAGTTTTCTTTGATGATATCCTCATCTATAGAAAAACCTAGACATAGCATCTTGTTCATGTGGATTGAGTTCTCCATCTACTCTCTCAGCACCAACTTTTCCTGAAACAGTCTAAATGTGCTTTTGGTTCCTTAGAAGTGAAATACTTGGGTCATCTGGTTGGAAAATATAGCATCAGGGTGGATCCTAAAAAGATTGAAGCTATGTAAGACTGGCCTCACCCAAATACTCTTAAGAGCTTGCGTGGATTTCTAGGCTTAACAGAGTATTATTGCAAGTTTGTTAAGAATTATGGGAAGATTGCAGCACCTCTCACTGCTCTCCTCAAAAAGTAGTCTTTCACTTGGACTCCAGCTACTGCTCAATCTTTTCAGACCTTGAAGATGGCCATGTGCACCACTCGAGTCCTCGCCCTTCCCGATTTCACAAAGACCTTTGTGTTGGAATGTGATGTCTCAGGGAAAGGAATTGGTGCTTTCCTTATGCAAGAGGGTTGACCTTTGGCCTTTACCAGCAAGCAACTATCTGAAATAAATCTAGGAAAATCCATCTATGAAAAGGAAATGTTGGCTATTCTGCATGCTGTGGATCTATGGCGTCCTTATCTATTGGGACAACATTTCCAATTTAAGATAGACCATCAAAGCCTCAAGTATTTTCTGGAACAACACATTTCCTCCCCATAACAACAAAAATGGGTGACTAAACTCTTTGGATATGATTATGAGATCATTTATAATAAAGGAAAAGACAATGTGGTTGTAGATGTACTTTCTTGAAAATATGAAGATGAAGGATCCCTTTTTTCTCTTTCATTCATTGTACCAGATTGGCTCTAATCCGTTTGCTAGGAATGGCTACAAGATCCCAAAAGTTCATAGATTGTAGTCCAAGGCTCCAGCTTCCCCAGGGTACTCTTGGCTCCATGAAGAAATTCAATAAAAATGCCATTTGTATTTAAGTAAACAATCAAAGCTTAAATCCACGGTACTTTCTAAGCTTCATGCTACACCCACAACAGGGCACTCCGGTTTCACCAAAACCTATGACAGTGTCAAACGTTCCTTTTTATGGGATGGTATGAAGCAGGACATTCGTAATTTTGTATCTGAATGTGATGTGTGTCAAAACAACAAGGGAGAAATAGTCAAATCACCAGACACACTACAACCGCTCCCAATTCCACCTGCTATTTGGAAGGATATCTCTATGGATTTTATTACCGGCTTATCCAAATCAGGAAATAAATCTGTCATCATGGTGGATGTTGATCGCCTTTCCAAGTATTCTCATTTACGTTCCCTTCAACACCCATTTATAGCATCCATGGTGGCTCAAATATTCATGGATCAGGTCTTCAAGATTCATGGCATGCTGCACTCTATTGTTTCTGATCGCGACCCAAATTTCAGAAGCGATTTTTGGCAAGAACTGTTCAAGATACAAGGCACCGAATTGCATCTCAACACAACTTATCATCCCTTGACTGATGGCCAAATAGAAGTTGTCAACAAGTGTTTGGAAACATATTTGAGTGTTGCCTCAGAAAAGAAAAATCAGTGGGCTCAATGGTTACCCCTAGCTGAATGGTGGTACAACACTTCATACCATACAGATACATGCATGACTCCTTTTGAAGAGGTATATGGATAGAATCCACCTTTAGTTCTCTCATACTTACCAGGTGCCTCAAAGGTCTAGGCGGTTGACTTAACACTTACAGCTCGAGAGGCTATTCTTCGTACCCTCAAAGAGAATTTGGTCATGGAACAAAATTGCATGAAGAAACAAGCAAATCAAGGTTGCTCTGAATGTCAATTTGCAGAAGGGGGTCAGATGTTTCTTCGACTGCAACCTTACAAGAAAACTTCCCTCAAGGCTGAACATTGTCAGAAGCTAGTGCCCAAATTTTATGGTCCTTATACCGTACTCAAGTGTGTGGGACAAGTCACCTATCAATTATCTTTGCCCAACAATTCAAAGATACATACTATTTTTCATGTTTCATGCTTAAAGAAGGTGATTGGAGCTAAGTGCCAAATTCAAACCAACCTTCTAGAGTTAGCCAAAGAAGGATACATTTGGCTACAACCAGAAGAAATTTTGGACCAACTTGAGCATCGCCTACGTTAGAGAACCATCAAGGAAGTGTTAGTATAGTGGAAAGATACAAATCCAACAGACGCCACTTGGGAACCAACTACCATTTGGAACAATTTCCTCATCTCAAGCCTTGAGGAAAAGGCTATTTTTAAGGGGCTAGACATGTTAGGGTCCTAACCCGCACATAGATAGAACAATATATTCGGATGTAATAAAGGTCAATATTAATAAGGCCTTCCAATAAAATAGAATAAGGCGGATGTAAGAAGACCTAATAGAAGATTCCACTTCTAGAAGGATCTTCCTCTAGATGCTTCTTTTTAGTATAAATAGGAGTCGAGAGTATGAGAACCCGAGCTTGGATATTATTGTAATAGAGCTCTGCTCAACTGGAGGTTGCCCCCTCGAAGAGGCTCATGAACATTGCTTTTAGATTCAAAGTGCTATTTCTATTGTTATTCTTATATTTCAGTGTTATTGTGGTGAATGTTCTGGTTATATTGTTGTTATTATGCCATTACTAGCATTTTATTTCAGTTCTACATACATTTTATATCTGGTATATTACAAAATCCTATGGCCATATATTGTCTATTGAGAAATTCATTTTTCTCATCGGCGGAATAATGCTCTACTTCCATTTCCATATTTATTTGGTACAATCCCTTGCATCTAAGAAGAAGTAGAATTTTTGGCTTCCATTCCAAATAGTTATGAGGCATGAGAAGTATTTTTGGTGAATAATCCATCTTTGTTGCGTTCTTCAATCTTCAGTACCTGCAAAAATAATTTGGTGTAACTTTTTCTTAGTAGTCTTTCGTCTTTGATACCATGTAAATGTGTTGAACCTGCATAAAATATATCTAGCTAGAAAATACCACACACATTTGCAGAGAGAAATTGAGAAAGAAGAAGTAAGAGATAAAAGAATGGAAGGATTCTCATTAACTGTTTCCACACTCAAAGAGTGAATAATTTACAATATATATATAGGATACATGAGTAACTAATGAGCCATAGTGGTGGTCTATAGTGATCTGGACACACACCAATAGTTACAGAAGTAAACTGCCACCTAGTCTAGTCTCTTAGGCAGTTGCGAGAGTGAACTGCCACCTAGCTGAGTTAACTAGTCAATTAGTCTTTATTTAATTGAATGAAACATAGTGTAGTGAGGAGTATATCAAGGAATCAAGGGTAATGCACCAATATGGTGATGAAACCAAGGAAAGTGTGCATTATCATGGTGATTATCCAAATGTTTCATGGTGACAAAACCAATGCAACATCTAGACTCAACTCAACTAGTCAAACTGAAGTGTTAACTTCAGAGAATATTCTCCAAGTGGAATATTCTCCTCTAAAATATAGGAGACTGCGTAATGACTAATTATGACTAATAAACAAGGAAAAACCTTAGAAAAAATAAATCCTATGTGTGTGTGAAGTAACTCCAACACTAACAAGCTAGCTCATGATGAGACCTCCCATCCAACAACTAGTGCCTTGAGTTGTGATTTATCTTATGGGTTCCATTTTCTTATTGAGAATATTTTTACTAATTTCTTGAGAATCCCTGGGCGAAACATCTCAAAGGTTTCATTTTTTATTTTAACTCTTTCCATCTACTTTTACCCTCCAATCCTTTATCCCCTTCTTCCCATAAGGAAAGGTACAACCCTTCCTAGTGTGGCAAACCCATTGCTCGAACCAAGGTGAGGGGAATATGAGAGGAATGCCAATGGAAAGTGGTAAGTATGGAGGGAATGGACAATGACCTTTCATAGACCCAACCAGTGGAAATTCATCCTAGAGGGGGATCAACTTACTAGGGAATCATGTCACCCTCCCAGGTATGAACAAGTTAAACAACATAATTTCCAAGAAAACATTGTGAAATGAAGGAGAATTCAATGCAACATACTTAAGTGATTCAATAGTCAAAGTAACACATACCATGATACCCATAATCATTACCTTGTGGATAAAGACTTACTACTACTTCAGGACTAGGATGGTGGGATGGATGCTATTGTTGCTAATAGATGAGCCGCATTGAAGAAAAGATGGCCCCTCTGGGGCCATTCTCAAGTCATCTGGCTCTTGACACTCCATTTCTAGGACCTGTGGGACTCAAGACATGATATTGTTAGTTATCCCTAGGATATGGGATAATATCTGGCTCCAACTCAGGGACATGTGCTCACTGTAGAGTGCATGAGAACCTCAACATATCTGGTATGACCTGTTCCTGCTAGATCTCAACAAAATGCACCAGTAATCCTTACAATGGTGATATCACCCCTGGTTCATATGTGATATGAATTAAGCATGCATAATGGAGAATTAAAATATGAAAAATGAAATCACAAATATGCTAACATGAAATGCAATGGTATATACAATGGATGCACATGCCTTCCTACCCCTACTTACCTATACTTACCAGTCAAATGCTAGGTATAAGCATACAACCAATACAACCATGGTAGAAATGTATCATAAGACCTGCCTCTGTGCTTCATCATAAACCAAAATAATGACAAGTCAAGAACAAAAATAACATGAGTTAGAAAATTTATTGCATCATCGAAAATCGTAAAGTCTAGCTCATGGAGGCAGGAGGGAGGGACAAAATTATGCAAAGTCACATTGCTAGGAAAGTGCTCAATCCATATCAGAAAGGGATCATGAAAAATCAAAGGCTCAAAATATTGACTCAAAGAGTCTGAAGTTTGACTACCTTGGACCTCATCAAATCCTGAGGTCTGGGAAGGGACTAGCAAGAAACTAGAGGATGATCCACAATATTCTAAGGGAAAGCTGAAAGACTAAAATAATAAAATTATTCTTAAGGTATTCAACCTACCCTTGAATTCTAAAAGAATGTTTTGCCCTGGAGAAAACTCAATACAAGGGACATGTTACCCAACTACACACTTGATGACATAGCAAGGTAAAGTAATTGAAGGAGGCTGGAAAATATTGTCACAAGTATGATGCTTTAGGCAAGCAACATCCTCACTCTTATCAAGATCTGAGCACAATGGTGGTTGATAATTTTCCTCATAGAATAAATCCTAATGCTCAAAGGAATACTGCTCAAAATTCTTAAGGTATGACCAAAAATCATCAGGAGAACATTGAACTAGGTAAACCTTGGGTGTTTGGAAAGTGTTTGTAACTATATCATCTCCTTGTTGCCATATGTTAGAACCATTAGTAACCTCACATGATAGTTGTAAAGGAAACATTTGGAAATGACCCTCAATGTCGTAAATGGGATCTCCATTATACCCAATCACGTCCCATTTACGTTTCCCCACATGTATGAACTCATCAATATTATTAATCATGTCATTATATTTATAATAACACAAAGGGCTTAAAGCATCCAAGGGCTCCTCTAACACTTCTTTTCTTTCCAAATCACAAAATATGGCCTCATCAAAATATTGGAAAGGGAAACAAATTACCGTACTTATTTCTTCTTGTGTAGGAGCGTCAAAGGCTTGGATAACTTCATCAAATGGAGGAGCAAGCATTAGTGTCTCGTCCTCATGATTTTCACCTACATCTTCAGCCTCATAATATGGAGGGTCTAGCCCTTCCAAAGGTTCCCTTTCTTCTTCACCTTCTTAATCATAGAATAAGGTATCATCCAAAAACTGAAAAGGAGAGTGACTTACCTCATCCTCTTCTTTTTGTGCAGGAGGAATAGGATTTCAGATGGATTCATCAGAGGGAGGAGCACACATTAATACTTCATCATCATGTTTGATATCTTCAGGCTCTCGCTCTTCAACTAGGTCTTCATTATCCTTAGTATAAGCATTAGTAAATTCTTGTTCTTTCCCATGGGATTGATAACCTTCATCAAGATCCCTCTCCTCAACCTCTTGTTGATCGATGTCTAGCTCCAAACCTTTCAAGGTTTTTTCAGTAGAGGTATCAAGGGAGGTCACTCTTTTGGGAATATCTGGGGTATATTTGTGTCCATCAACCTCAATTTATGGAACAGAGGATCGTTATTCCTTGGATGAGGATATGTTGGTTTCGATTTCCATAGCCATGTTATAAACTTCTTGGATTGTTCTAGAAGCTTTATCTCTGATAGGGAAACCTATTTGTCCTGTAAATTCTTTGGTGTAAATAAAGAGAAGAAATTGTGTGATGGGTGTTAGCTTGCTGGAATCTATTGTACTAGCCCCCTAAATCTATCATGAAATTCCCTAACAGTTTAATTCTCATTCTTCTTTATGTTATTAAGTTTGTTTATTAGCATGTTGATATATTCTATTTTAATATTCCATCTTTTGAGAAAGGTTTCTTCTATTTGGTCCATAGATATAATGTTGGCATCAGGGAGACTATCATACCATTTCCTAACATTTCCATGAAGAGAGGCAGAGAAAATTTTCATTGCCAAATATTCAACATCATCACTGATAGGGTGGATTTGAAAGAAATCCCAAAAATTATCCATATGATCTTCGGCGATAACCCCATCATTACCAGTGAATCTAGGGAGCCAATTTTCATACCTCTGAGGAATTTGTCGAGGGTAACCCAAATTTTCTCTTGGAATCATTAACAAAATGATTGTATTTGTCTAAGGAGAAGGGATGAATGAATGAGGTGTTGGTAACCCAAGGCCTCAAGAATCCAAATCCTAAGGACAAACTTGCTAGAGTGTAAGCAATTTTATGCTCTAGAAAAATATTCCTTCCATAGACTATTAAAAGATACTAGAAGCAACAATTGACTAGATAATGACTTCTAAAGTGCTAGTATTTAGGGCTCTAGAAGCTTACCTAGGTAAAAATATTCTTGGTAAAAAGTCTAGCAAATGAAGAACAAAGAAGTAGTAACTTAAGTCCTTTACTCCTAGGGTTTGTCAAGCAAGTAATTTAATAATATTTAACATGAATAAGAAAATATACCATAACATTCACAATAAAATGAAGAATTGCAGATTTACTTACTTCACCAAGAATAATCAAGCAATAAAATGCTAGATTGCCCAGTAAATTCACCAAGAAATGATCCAAGTTGCAAATTTTAGCCGCCAAGGCAAGACTGCCTCCCAATTTTAGCCAGTAACTCCCAAAAAGGGTGCAAATTACAGACCACACTACTTGTGTGATGAGTGATGACGAAAAAATGAGATTATTTTCTCTCTATTTATACAGTTTCAATGACCTTTAATTAAAATTAGGTCATAAAAAAGCTGACTTGGCCAAATTACATCAAAAATCTAATTTTTACACAAATGAAATTAATTAAACCCTAATATCATTTCCAAGGGTGATGTCATGCCCTTGTAGGGTTACGTTAGGCCCCTAGGGTGGAATGTTAGGCCTAAGATGTAGAATGTTTGTCGTCCAAAGGCCCTGAATGCTGCCACACGTGCCAAATAGCACACAACTGCCCTCATAAATGAAATCCTTTACTATGGATGATGTCTAGGGTTAGAAAGGTGATGTCATGGGCTCCCAAAGGTCAAATTCTAGGTGGAAAGACAAGATCCTCCTAGGTCTAGGTATTTCGGGTTGTCCCTGGTGAAACACCCTTCTTTCTTCCTGGTGCAAGTCTCTGGTGTCTCTCTGCCACTAGTTGGGGTCACAACATCCATTTGTGGGATTTCAGCCCCATGGAGGTCTGAGCTAATCATTCCCCCATATGTACCTATCTACCATGAAAATTCCTTCAAACACAACAAGTAAGCCCTCTAGGGGTTCATAACTCACAGGGATCATAACAATGTCAACCACATATAATAATCAAATTACCCAAACATGTGCATCAAACCCCCCTTTACCTAGACAAATTCTTAAAGACGTTATGCAGTTTAACAAGTTAGGTTTGGAGAAGGTCTCAGGATGTCCTATTGGTCCAATCCTCCTTAAGTTTTGGGTGTTTCCTAGGTGAGAACCAATATAGGTCATGTAAGTGTGTGTGAAGTGGCATGGGGGAAGTGTTTTGACACAGGGTGCAGTGATAACTGAGAAATGTGAATATTACATGTGTGTGCCTTTGTAAAGGGCGAGCTGCACCTTATCATGGATGTCGTTGTTTCCTAGCCAATTCAATGCCTTTTGTTCTTAGTTTTATTTCTTTTGGTCTTTTTCTTTCATGATTCAAGGGAAGAGCTATGGAAACTGTCATGGCTTGGTGACCATAGGTGACAGTGTTACCCACAAGCATTTCATAGAGATTAGAAGGTTGGATCGTGATGAGACCCCCTTTCTCTTCACTATGCCACCAAGAGCCACTACCCTAGTTTGGTGACTAGATATATGGTAGTCCCATACCGCTACATGCCCATGGTCCTAATAGGTCAGCTCATGATGAGACCTCCCATCCATCAACTAGTACCTTGAGTTTTGATTTATCTTATGGGTTCCCTTTTCTTACTGAGAAGATTTTTACTGTTTTCTCGGTAATCCCTGGGCGAAGCATATCAAAGGTTTCATTTTTTATTTTAACTCTTTCCAACTACTTTTACCCTCTAGGCCTTTAGCCCCTTCTTCCCACAAGGAAAGGTACAACCCTTCCTAGTGTGGAAAACAAAATTCCCGAACCAAGGTGGGGGGAAGATGAGAGGAATGGCGATGGAAAGTGGTAAGTATGGAGGGAATGGACGATTACCTTTCATAGACCCACCTAATGGAAACTCATACTAAAGGGGGATCAACTTAGTAGGGCATCATGTCACCCTCCCAGGTATGAACAAGTTAAAGAACATACTTTTCAAGCAAATGTTGTGAAATGAAGGAGAATTCAATGCAACATACTTTAGTGATTCAATAATCAAAGTGACACATACCATGATACCCAGACTCATTACCTCATGGAGAAAGACTTACTGCTACTTTGGGACTAGACTGGTGGGATGGATGCTGTTGCTGCTGATATATGGGATGCACTGAAGAAAATATGGACCCTCTAGGGCCATCATCAAGTCATCCGGATCTCAACACTCCATGTATAGGACCTGTGGGCCTTGAGACATGATCTCCTTAGTTATCCCTAGGATAAGCGATACTATATGTCTCTAACTCAGGGACATGTTCTCACTATAGAGCACATGAGAACCTAAACATCTCTGGTATGACCTGTGCCTTCTAGATTTCAACAAAATTCATCAGTAATCCTTAGGGTGGTGATATCACCCTGTGCTCATATGTGATATGAAGTACGCATGGATAATGGAGAATTACAATATGAAAAATGAAATTACTAATATGCTAACATGAAATGAAATGGTATATACAATGGATGCACATGCCTACCTATCCCTAGTTACCTGTACTTACCTATCAAATACTAGGTATAAGAATACAACTAGTACAACCATGGTAGAAATGTATCATAAGACCTGACTTTGTGCTTCATCATAAACCAAAATAATGACAAGTCAAGCAAAAAAATAACATGAGTTAGAAAATGTATTGCATCATCGGAAATCATAAAGTTTAGCTCATGGAGGCAGGAGGGAGGGACAAAATTATGCCAAGTCACATTTCTAGGAAGGTGCTCAATCCATCTCAGAAAGGGATCGTGAAAAATCAAAGGCTCAAAA
>ML807980.1:0-20859 GCA_009831015.1 Picea engelmannii
TTGAGATTGTAATCCAGGTATACTTTGTCCATAAACTAGGTTATGGCCTCCAACTTAAGGTTGCCCCCTAACTTGAGGTTGACCTCCAATAGGAATTTGAAAACTAGAAGTGACAAAATGATTGGTTCCTCTAACTTGATTGGAGCTACTAGGGCCAATATGATTAGATCCTCTAGGAAAAGGTGGAGGAGGAACATAAGGCACCTCGGAGAGAACCTGGGTAGGTGTAGGAACAAAATTACTAGAAACATTGTACCCAGGAGGAACAAAACGATTAGACCCTCTGGACAGATTTTGGGAAGGAATAGTAATGGAAGTATTCAAAGAATTATACCCAGGGGGAAGTGACGGATTTGATATAAGTGGAAGTGGTGTTCCAATAGAAGGTTGAGTGATTACCACATTTTCGGTAGAAACAAGTGTATCTTGTGGGACCATGGTAGAGTTAGCGAGTTGGAGAGGAAGAATCGAGTGAGAACCAACCAACAATTGGTCTGAAACTGTGACAACATTACTGGTTGTGTCAGTAAAATGATCTAAAGGTACTGTATAAGTAGTGGAAGTCACAGGAGTTTGTGATGCCATAGGTTGATTAGGACTCATTCCTAGTCTATCAAAAATATCATGTCACGAAGAAGTCCTCCAAAAATAACGGGCAGGGATAGAACTAGGATTAAAAATTCCAGTAGTATGAACCAGAGTTCTAAATGACTCACTCTGAAAGGGCATATTGTCTACACCAGACTCCGTGTGAGGTCTAGTAGGTACTCTAGTATAATCTTCAGTAACAATGTCTCCTGATAAATTTAGCCGGAGCAAAATTGGATCTTGTCTAAGATTCAATAATGGATTTACGAGAAGTATTGACTCCTCTAATGGAGTATAACTTCCAATCTCATAGGCTACGTCGTTATTGACTGATCCTTCAAGAGATCCCTTTGGTGAGTTAGGAAGCAAAGGAAATTAATCTTCCGGATCTTCCAGAGGTAGCCCTTGCATCCTACATGAATGAAGAGGGCTGATGTTGGTCACACCAAACAAAGAGCGCAACAAATCTATGGCCACCTAGAGAAACAAACAACACTCATTAATAAAATCTAGAAATGAAGCATGCAAACAAACCTTCATATTTTGAAGTCAATAGTTGGTGATGAAATCCAACATCGTGAAATCAAGACAAGAAGGGGATGGGATAAAGCGGGCGAAAAAGTTACGTTGATGACCTTCTTAAGAGACTTACACCTTGGTGCAAGCTCCCACACATAATCGTGGGTATACCCTCCAAGGAGCTTGAGCGAGTTTGGCCAATGTCGATTCCAGGTACTGTGAAGACTTGCCCCTCCACAGTCACCTTGTGTAAATACCCTAAAGAGATAGGCCACTAAGGTTGCCAATTATGACAATGATTCCTGGGGAAACAGTCGACAGTTTGATTCACGTGCAAAGGTAGGGTATCTAAGCCCGAAATCAACTCGAGAAGGTCCCCACAAGATTTTCTTCTCAAGTGACCCCCAGTAATGCGTGCAATATCTACACTAAGACAAACAAAGCAGGGTGAGTAACTCTTCCATTCCTAATGCGACCTCATGATTGACCCTTGTGTTAGAAGGGCTTCCCAGGACAAAATGTAGCAAGTGGATTTGAACTCTCCCTATCACAAGATACTATTGTGTGTTTTGATTATTTGGAGAGTGTGCCTTACAACCTATGCCAAAGTGCTATCCTAGCTAATGTTAGTGTAGAGAATTTCTAGAAAATAAAAGTTTCTAATAAATTTCAAAATTACGTTGTATTTTAAAGGTTGTTTCCTACTCAAAAGGGAAACAAAAATGAAATTGATGATGTATTCGACCTTGACCCAATAAAATGCAAGAAGAGATGATTATGCAATATTTTAATTCGATGAAATCTAATTAGAGTAGGGATAATGTATCTCTTTTCGGAATACAAAAGCTACAAAACACAATTTCTCAATTTTTGAATGAAAAAGATTCCAAATAATCAAAAGCTACAAAATTTTCCAATTTTCTTGTTTAACAAATATTTGGAATGCAACAATTTTATTTTAAAAGACTACTAAAAAGAAGAATGACTTCATTTCTTTCTTCCTCAAATCAGATCGGAGATGTAATGAAGAAAAGAAAGCGTAATCGAAGAAAATTAGCACATTCGCAACACTATTCTGAAATCAAGTTCTAGACAAAAAAATGAAGAGATAAGAATTTTTTTTGTCAAATGCAAACAAAAAATGTCTCTCATTGAATTAACAATCCATAAAGTAAAAACAATCCCAAAACTCTAAATAAATCAAGGATTGTTTTTCAAACAAACACTCAGGACCAAGATCTACAGATTATACCCTCGTGACAAAAATCAAAAGCAAAACTTGCAAAATTTACAAAGAAAAACTTTCAATTTCTGAAAATCAATCAAATGAAAGCTTCAAACTTATAAATAAATCATTCATTAGTGTCAGGAGTTAATCCCAGGTAGTAGAAGAAAAACTGGGTAGAGAAAAGAAAAAGTCTATCACCCAAGAATTCCTACAGGAATCGTCGTAGGTTGCAGTGGAGCACAGTGCAACAATCTAGGGTCGTCGCATGTTGTCAATAAGGTACAGTGCAACGTCATCGCACTGGTTTGCACCAGTAGAGTGTGACGTCAGAGGATCTTTGTGGGCTGTCTATAGAGTACAATGCGACAATCTCTGAAACTAAAGGAAAATGGGAAGAAAGACAAAAATTCTCACTAAACCTTCAGACCCAGGGAGTCAAGATGGATCACCCACAGACTCAGAGAATGAAATTAACCAAAAGAAGGCAGGTTAAAAGAAAATAAGAGGAAAATAAAAAAAAAAGTTGTATCCCCAGTATGATTGCCAATTTTGTTATCGGACTAATCGATAAGTGCAGACACAAACAGATCTCCCTAACTTCCACAGGAAACTAGAACAAAATAAAACAGAATACACACTTCGCCTTAAACTTCATTGTCGTATAGACTAGTTCAATGAGGTACAAGTGACATACCTTTTAAATGACGTTTGATCCTCTCTAGTGTTGTCCTTGTAGCTCCTTCCTTGGGTTTGCAAAATGGTAATCCTATCTAAGAATCACAAACCAACAAAGAGGGAAAACAAAGATATATATATTCTAATGAATTTTATGTATAAGATCAAGGAATTATACAATAGAAGACGAGGTGCTCTTATAAGGAAGAAATGTATTGTTGTATTAAATTAATTGGAAAGTGGAGAATACAACCCATGCCTTGATGTTGCAAGGTCCCCTTTCACTGGATCTTTTCTTCAACACACACACCTTTGCTCCAATGCCTTGAATGAAGAAGATCCACAATCTGACTTGAAGAACTAAAGCAAAGTTGTCAAGCATAATCTGAAGTAGAACTCTTCATGCAAATCTTAGCCTATTCAACCTTAGCCTTTTCCATGAGAAATCCCTCTTTAGATAGTGTGAAAGAGAGATGGATGAGGAGATTAGGATGATCCCACTAAATTAAAGAAGTGAGTAAGATCTAAATTAAAGAAGTGAGTAAGATCCAAACTGATTGGAGGCCACCTAATCTTCTAGAAGATTCCCTTATATAACATTCATGAATTTTGACTTTTCCTATGCTTTAAGCATCATCACACCCTATGCACAAGCAGCATGCGACGACGTCATAGTTATGTTTTAGGGCAGAGTGCGACGATCAAGCATCATTGCACCCCATGCATATAGCAGGGTGTGACGACCTTTATTGTTATGGTTTTTGAAAGAGGAAAGCAAACCACTTTTCTCATGGAGAAAGTCTCTTTTAATATTTTCAGGGAACATGAACACATGTTGTCAGTTGATCACTGAGGTGACCAAAATAATGTGTAATAGTCCACCACTACCATAACATAATCATGTTGCTTAGCAGTCCCAGGCAACATTGTAATGAAATCCATGGTTACAACTTTCGATTTCCACTCAGGAATGGGAAAATGATGTAGCAAACCAACTGGGTGTTTGTGCTCAACCTTGACCTTTTGACATTGAAGGCATCTAGAAATAAAATCAACAACCTCCTTTTTCATTTCTGGCCAATAATATTCTTTTTGACCACTGCAATTGTCTTCTGGTAGTTTGGATGCCCAACATAAGGAACTTTATGCATCTCTAAAAATAACAGGCTTTTCAACTCTTGAACATTTGGCACATAAAATTTGCGCCTATACATGAGGATTCCATCCTCTTTTAGCTCATAACCTTCAAATTTTTGTTGCAATTCACCTTGCTGTAAATTTTCCTTTATGTCCACATAGTGCGGATTTGATTTGGAAACCTCTAAAATTCCATCACTAAAATATGATTTGTACATGCTAATGATTCTAGCATGCAACTCATGCACCCTCCCACTGAGTGCATCAACCACCTTGTTCTCTTTTCCTTTGATATGCTTGATATCAAAGTGATACTCACTACCTCTATAGAAACCATGTGATATATCCCTAGAGGTTTCATAATATCAGTTGTTGTGGTTGATAATTGGCTTTGTTTTTATTGTGAGCTTGTAAACGAGATATTCATATGAATACAAACACCAGGACATAAATTCCTTAGCAGACAAAAGAGAATAGGGCCAACTATGGGCCATGCCAAAAGGAAAATATTGGACCACATTATCATTAAGATAAGTGAGATGAATTAGAAAGAGCACCCATACTATGCATGTAGAGACCTGACCAACTGTATAGGGTTATTCGACAGTCATTTCACTCCTACTCTGTTGTCCGATCATGTTTCTATTTGATATTGGCACCTTAAGGGATTTGAAACCTTTCGACGCGTATGAAAAAATCATCTTTAAAAAATACTTTGATATAAGTCCTCTGCATGTAGATACAAACCCATGAAGGGATAGAATGAATGCATTGAATTGATATTATACTGTCAAAAAGGGCTTGTTAAAATTTTTCAAGCTAAACCTATGCCGCTCATTGTTATGGGATTAGATATCATTTCAATCAAAGTCGGTGGACTCAGTGTTCAAATGTTTAAGATCATTGCTAGGCTCACGTGTGGATGCGAGCATAATTGATAGGTATTATTCCATATAGGCTTTGTGGATGGTCTGCCTTCAATTCTCCTTGAAAGTCACAAAGCACCCAATGTTTGTGTAGAAGTAGTGGAGATCCTTCAAGACACAGAGAACAAAATCATGGTTGGTGTGGAAGTAGAGGTTTTGGACTAGGGTTCTCCTAGAAAGACGGAGCCAGTTGGCTCATGCAGAGAGGCATACATGGAGGGAAATAACTTCCAACATGACGTCAAGGAGAGACATTGCCAGACATGGTGCTCAGAGACAGGAAGTCTCTAGGAGTAGAGATTGAGTTACCTCTAGAGAAGGAGGAAGAGATACCTTCAGTGTCATAGGAAGTAGATACAGAGGAGGAGTCACCTCCAGCTCTAGAGGGACTGTTGATGTTTGAGGCAACATCATGAGACATTCTCCCTAGAGGGTCCTGTGTGGACTAGCATGGGGGAATGTAGACTTCATCCCGATGTGCCTCAGATGGTCAAATGAAGGAAGCAAGACATTGGTTCCATGAGAGAACCTTGATGTGTCCTAGATATGTTTGAGGAATTTATCAAGAGGTAGTACATCGTTCCTTACAACCCTCAATAAAATGGGGTCACCGAGAGGAAGAACATATATTTTATTGAGGCAGTCAAGGAAATGATTCATGATCAATATTTACCTATGTTTCTGTGGGTAGAGGCATCCATGATTGCAGTGTATGTTCAGAACAAAAGTCCTCATAAGACTTTGAAGAACATGACTCCTGAGGAGGTCTTCACCGGAGTGAAGCCTGAGGTTGGAGACTTCAGGATATTTGGGTGTCTAGTATACATTAATGTACCCAAGGAGAAAGGGACCAAGATAAAATCTTTGAGAAGAAAGGGTACATATGTGGGGTACAATGAGTCTTCGAAGGTGTAACAGATATACATCCCTGATCAGAGATATATTGAGGTGAGAAAATATGTTACCTTTGAGGAGGAGGTAGCCTTTAAGAGATCTATAGGATCTCAAATGGAGATTGATAGTGAGAGATAGGAAGAGATGGTGCCTTCTACCCCTCACCTTCCAGTGGTTCAGAGGAAGATAATTGATCTTATTGATCCAATTGATCCCATTGATCTTTCATCTCTAGTTGATGTTCCCAAAGATATTGTAGTAGGTCGAAAGATACTTGCATGGGCTCATCAAACTCTGTAGGAGGAAAAAGGACATGTAGCTACTCATGGTAACTTTTGAGAGAGAAAGAGACCTCAGAGATATTTGCGCTATGCCGCATATATGAGCCACATCATTGATTTTGACCCTTCCTATTATGAGGAGGCATCTAGTCATCCGGTATGGAGAGATGCCATGATGGAGGAGTATCAGTCAATCATGAAGAATGATGTGTGGGATGTTGTTCTGAGACCTGAGGGGAAGTCTGTAGTGACTTCCAAGTGGATCTATAATATCAAACACACAACTAATTGGAGCATCGAGAAGCACAAAACAAGATTTGTTTCTAGAGGATTCTCTCAGGTGGAGGGAATATATTATAAGGATACATTTGCTCATGTTTCTCGATATAGTAATTCTATCCAGATGATTATTTCCCTTACAAAATCCATGGGTTAGAGACTAAATCAGATGGATGTGAAGATATCCTTTCTCAATGAAGATATTGAGGAAAAATTATACATCGAGCAACTAGATGGTTTTGTGATACATGAGAAGGAGTCCCATGTGTGCAGCTTGAAGAAGGCCCTATATGGACTCAAGAAGACACCTCGAGCTTGGTATGAAAGGATTGATGGACACCTGATGAGTTTGGGATTCAAAAAAAGTGTTGTTGATCCCAACCTATACTACAATATTTTTAATGGTGAGTCCCTAATTTTGGTCCTCTACGTTGATGATTTATTCCTCACCGGTACAGAGAGACTTATTGTTGAATGCAAGTATACATTGGCCTTTGAGTTTGAGATGAAGGACCTTGGTATGATGCACTACTTCTTAGGACTATAGGTGTGACAAATAACTGATGAGATATTCCCAAGTCAGGGGAAGTACACCATTGAGATATTGAAGAAGTTTGTGATGCTAAACTGTAAGCCCATGGCTACACCAATGGTGACGAATCTAAAGAAACTAAGTGTGTCTTCTTATGATTTTGATGAGATTGATATGACCCTGTATAGACAACTGATTGGATCATTGATGTATCTAGTTAACACTAGAACATATATTTTCTATGCAGTAAGTGCACTTATCCAGTTTATGAGTCAGTCGAGACAGACACACTGGATTTCTGTGAAGCACGTGTTGAGATACATGTGAGGCACAATTGGACATGCTCTGAGATATACTTCTAGTATTGACATGAGATTGCAGGGATATATTGATTCTGATTGGGCAGGGAGCGTAATAGACAATAAGAGCACATCGAGGTGTTGCTTCACTTTGGGATCTGCCATGGTTTCCTGGTGTAGTAGGAAATAAACTTATGTGGATTTGAGCACCGCAAAAGAAGAGTACATTGCATTGAGTGTGGTAGTTTGTGAAGTAGTGTGGCTTCACAAGCTCCTTTCATATTTTTTTGGAAATGTGCTGGATTCCACCGTTATTCATTGTGATAACCGAAGATTTGTGAATATCTCAGAGAATCCAGTGTTTCATGACAAATCAAAACACATTGAGATCAAGTACCAGTACATTCGAGACATGGTGGAGAGGAAGGAAGTACTGGTGCAATACCTTCCTACAGATGAGAAGGTTGTTGATGTTATTATCAAACCCCTTACTAGGACGAAGTTCGATTAATTTTTTGACATATCTGAGGTGGAAGAGAATGCCTCCCTCACTGAGAGGGAGTGTTAATGCTTTTGAGTTCCTCAAACACTCTCTAGATAGTACTCCTCAATGACTGAGTTGATTTGATCTATGAGGACACTTATCTGAGAGGGATAAGTGGGTTTGGTATTATATCCCAACATCCCTTGTGGAGAGCACATGAGGACAAATCAATAAAGTTGACCTTGATGTCACACACTATGGGGAGTTGACCCTAGTGTTTCTAGAGGGAGTAGCCTCTATAAGTCCATATCGTACTCCTATGTGACTGAGTTGAATTGATCTATGAGGACACTTATATGAGAGGGATAAGTGGGTTTTGGCTTATATCCCAACATCCCTCATGGAGATCACATGAGGACACATCAAGGGAGTTGTCCTTGATGTCACACACTATGGAGAGTTGACCCTAGTGTTTCTAGAGGGAGTAGCCTCGAGAAGTTCACATGGGAGTGTCATGTGTGACATACCTTTTTCTACAATGCCTCGAGTAAGCATTGGGAATACCTTCTCCTAGATTGGGTTGTAGGCCAAGGGAGATATGATACATTTATCACAAGGGTGTACTTGTGGTAAATGGGCCTAGGCATATTCCTTCCTTGATCATGACAATGGGTAATATGGACTTGAGGTGCTTTCTATGTGTTATATAGCATCAGGCTGGCACTCATTCACAAGGGTGTACCTGTGGTGAATGGCCTAGGTGTAGTATTTCTCCTTAGTCATGTTGATTTGAATAGGAATGATAAAGACTCGAGATGATAGATGTTATCACATGCGGACCTAGAGTGAGCCTAATCTCAAAGAGAGTCAGTTGGCTCTGAGGGAGAGCCACATGGGGATTTTCCCCTCGATTCAGGTGGGAGAGAAACATCTCCAAGGATTGATAGACATGTGTAATGAGTCTAGGGAGAAGTGTGTATACTTCAGAGACAAGCTCAACATGATGCAGAATGTCTCCCTCGTTGAGAGGGAGTGTTGATGTTTGTACAACATCAGGAAGACATTCTCCTAGATTAATAATTAATAACATAATTATTGATTATTAAATAATAATAATAATAATAATAAATAGTTATTGATTATCCAAGGGATTCATCCTTTCATGGATGGTCACCATATGTTCTCTACATATGGAACACTCATCATTGTAATAATATATCGATTATATCTCATATCATATGAGAAATCAACAACTTTGTCTTATGTGCCTATCTCTATTATCCTTCCTCTTGATGTTCTCTTATTTCTTCATAGTGGCTCTATTCTTTCTTCACAATGCCTCTCTTATTTTTGTTGATAGTTGGAAATGGGAGGTGTTTGGTGAACCAATTGTTCTCTTTACCCTGTAACATCCAATTCCACTTATCACATTCTCATGACACTGTTTATTCTTTGAGGACACTTGCGTGTAAGTGATCTGATTAAAACATGATACATTATGACTATCTGTTTTGGTTTATGAGCTTATGTATGATTGAGTAATAAAATTCGATATGTTATTAATATTGATGTATAACATTGACATGTATTACAATGAGGTTTTCTAAGTGTGTAGGAAACGAGACATGATGAGGATGTTGATGGCGTCGATATACTTCCTTGGACTCTGGATTAAGTTGGGGAGTTGACTATTGATTTTGGTTATGAGTACTTAATTTATTACGCATGTGTTATATGATGATTTCAGTTATGTATTTCATGTATATGAGTTACTGATGTTATATTTGTCAGTGGATGAAGGCATGGTGACACTTGCTAATCCGAATCACATATGGACTAAAGGGTTCATACACATATATCAGATAGATTGGGGAGAGGTGTGGCAGCGTCCTTGTCACAACCTATTAGCACTCTCATCGTGACCTGAATTGAAGGTTAACGACTACCTTGTTCATGAGAGGTTCACGATGCCGTGAGGGAAGACTGAGACAATCGCTCACGATGATTTTTTAGGGGCACACAATAAGGTGGATTCCTTATTCCTTGGTATGCCCTTAGTCTCACACAAGGTCGACAAGTGGAGTATCAACTCCAAGCGTCAGATAACTACCAAACTAGTCAATGACGAGTGACACCCTTGGAGCAAGGAGGTGCGTCTTGAAGGGCATGTCTCATGGATAAATTAGGAGCCAATAAAAATCTAGAAGACCTTAGAAAATAAATTGAATACTTAGAATTTGTTAGAAAAGAGAGTACAAATAATTATTTAGTTATAAACTAAATAACATATTCAAAATTCTAAGCCCAAATGTTTTGACTAAATAAAATTTATAAAAATGGTTAAGGGATTTTAGACTAAATAAACTCTAGTAAAGGGAGAATGCGAATAAAAATTTAGAGATGTGCACAATATGTGCATGAAATTAATAAAAATGAACTTTTAAATAAAAAGAAAATTAATTCATGAGAGAATGGGAAGTCAACATAAAGTTAGAATCCTAATTCAATCTAGAATATAAATCCTAACTAAGAGAAGAGTCCTAATCAAACTCAAACTATAAATTAGTTAGGAGACACAATAAAAGAGAAATTGGGGAACTAAGGGAAAACTAGGAGAAATTCTAGGAACTAATTGAGGAATGTGAGGGAAATTGCTTAATTATTTAAATTAAAAAGGATTTAACATGTGCAACTTGGGGAAAGTGCTAATATTGCATGAGAAGAAAAGTGTCAAACCAATTTATTTTATAAAAGAAAGGTGAGGAAGAAGGAGAGGTACCCTATTACTGGATGAATTAAATGTTGTTGAAAATTCTATTGCTAAGTTTACTTGTGTGAGTTGGGTTGCAAGTTTGTGCAAGAGGTGGAAGCCTCTCCTTGCTAGGTCAAGCTTGTACTAGTTGAGATCTGTACTATGTGTGTGGCCCCTTTGAGGCTCGGGAGGCTAAGGGGGAAGAAGAGTACTCCTAGCATTGGATGGAAGGTACTGATGAAGTCTCGGGGTTAACAGGAGAAGGAAAGGAACGCATGGAAGACTCAAAAAATTTGTATTCATCTAGTTATGGTATTTTAATAGTTATAGTTTTTATTTATTTATGAAATGTTGTTAAATTGTAATGATATACATTGGGATCAAATGATCAGTTCCATACAATTCTTCTGAAATTTTATATATGCATTGTTAACTTATGCGTAAGACGAGGAATGGTCGAGATGTCTACATGTGATTAATATTTATATATATATATATATATTGTTATTAAAATTTATGTCTGGATCAATGGACTTTTGAGCATAAATAATGCTAATAAATTTTCGTTGAACTTTTGTAAATCTTCAATAGGAAGGGGAGTAGAAATGGGTCAATATTATAATCATTCAATTGTGTTTTCGTCATTTTATATCTCCTCGTGGATGGCAATTGTATGTTAAGATCTCAGTGAGAAATTTTGAAACTTCATAGTTTTAAAAATTATGGTATTGATCCATAAAACTATGTTGGCTCTGTTATGCGTGTAGTAATATTATTGGAAGCTTGATCTTATTCTGAATACACAAAAATATTTTTACAACAGTCAAATTGGACTATAGATTCTAGAGGTTATTTTTATTTTTATGTGCATGGTCGCATTTGATGTGTTTCATAGAGAGTGTTTTGGTGTGAAACTAACTATATGGGATCAGATGCCTCCATCAAAGGAAAACTCCTTAAAATGAATCTCGTCCTTGGGAGATTCCCCTTTTGGGATGATTTGGGAACCTTTCTAGGAACCATAGGCCAATTTCTCATAGCGATTTATGAGCCAATTAGAGCTTTGCACGGAGAGCTTTCAAAAATGTTTAGAAACAATTTCTGACAAGGTTAGAGAAATTTTTTGGAAAGGTCAAAGGACTTCTTTAATAAATGTCAAGGGTATAATGGGACTTCAAAAAAATTTGTCGATTTCTTAGAAGATAAACTTTTGGTTAAGTCTTAGAGTGACTAACAACTACTCAATGAATTAAATGTAGAAAAACTAGCTATAACATGTGCTAGCTTGGTCTCATGGATAGACTGTAGGGTAAGAGACCATAGATTTGTAGTGATTCCAAGACATGGTAGACTTATAGGGAAAATTCTAATACAATGTCATCACACTATAAAGAAGCAAGAGGTAGGAGTTCATACAATATGCCCCAAAATGTTGGGCTTGGAAGCATACATTTATAGCTAAATTAATCTCAATGGACTATTCTAACATATTGAACACATCATACATGTCATAACCTAACTAGAACTAAAATACACATCATCTCTTTAACTAAAAACTTAATAATACATTTCAAAATAAAAAATGGAGTAGAAATACAGTACTAAACACATTCACCGCCGAAAAGGAAAAATAGATACATGGCATTCATCCAGTAAGCAACAATAGAGATTTCATTAAGATAAAGATGTAAGTAAAATGGAGGGACAATATGTGCATCCTATTGTAACTCTCCATAAACAGTTTTAGCATACCTACTCATAACTTAGTCATGCATTAATTAATTATTTTCCAAAATGAGGAATGAACCTCTATTTATAGGCTAACATAAAAAAATAGCTATGTTTTTACGACTTGAATTGCTTTTTCCCTCTCCTCCTCCTCCTAATAATCATATTAAAATCAGGTTAATGTAGCCAACATGTCTTCATCACTGACACGTCTAAATGTACTTCCTATATCTTGGAATTGTAGGATGATACCGCTCTTATTCAACACGCTCCTTTTACTTTTACTTCGCTTCTCTTTTTCCTTCAATGCATACTAGAAGGAATTTTGACAACAAAATAGTTCGATGTATCTAAATTGACTTGCATCTAAAAATGCAACAAATTAAGATATATTGTTGCAACTTCTTGTTCATCTTCTTGCATATTATTCTATTTTGAAAGTTCATAGACTTCTTAATCGACAAACTTCACTCATTAATGCTTTAATTTTTTGTGCATGTTCTAATCTTCCGCTTCGATTTCTCACTTCCTTTGCAAGTGGTCCCATTATAAATTTGCATCAAATTTAATCTTTGACACCTCTAACTTTAGTCTTTTTGGGTCATCCTTTGTAATTTTCTCTCTCTCAAGGTGCTACTCCAACTCTTAAACCCTATTTATCAACACATCCAAGTTCAAATCCTCTTGGAACTCCATCTCCCTACACTTCATTCAAGTTCCTTGATTTGACATGACTTCAACAAGCCTCTCCAAAGGGTCAAGTATTCCAACCAAAGTGATGAAAAAACTTGCTCATTCATCATCATACCCTTCAATTCTCAATCTCCCCTCTAAAACTTCCATCCTTCTACCAAGATCATAATCCTCATTTTCTAGCTCGTCCAATGCACCTTCCTATTCTTCCCAAATCGAAGGCAACTGATATATGAACCATACTTGTTGCTATGATACCAATACAATGAAATAAATATAATGAAACCATACCTCCTTTTTCATGCACGTGATAAACTACAACAAGAAACAACTACCCCAACCACACAACTAGCTTTTAAGAGTCAACCAAATTTAACAACATGAGAAGGAAACACAACTGAGAAATCAAATCCTATCTTAGATTAAATTCAATTCGTATTTCTAAAGATTACAAAAAATAAACCCTCTTTACCGATGATTACCAACACCATCCACACTCTTCCTTTACCATTACAACCTCCAATGCATCCTCATATCTATTTCGATTTAGAAATAAAACATCTAGACCCCTTTAATATAGAAAACCTAACTCATATTTGTTATCATATAAAAATTGTTATTATTATCCTTACCATCTTATACTTCTCTAGAATTATCCCCACAACTTATCATTATTTATGATAATGATTGTTATTGATTTGTAACTAAGGGACTGAGAGTCCACACAATTCACCAATATGGATCCTTAATGCAAAGGAAAATTGCTTTATCTTATACAATTACTATTAGATTGGAATATGCTCCACCATATTAAATCACAGGTATTGAAACATTATTTGAAACCCCTCTATGTATGTTGTGCTACAACCACTATGAATTCCATCTCTAAGGGAAATTAAACTCCATGCTGCATAATTGAAATCAACACTTCAAACAACAAAATATTCTACTATGCGCTCCAACTTTGAGTTAGAAAAAAAAAAACTTTGCTACATAATTGTTGATACACTTCAAAATTATTTAGTCCTAGGTTATTGATCATAACAAGGCAACAACAGAATCAATGAAAAAGGGAATCATTATTTCTAGATAAGGTAGCCAATGTCTCAAGATGAATAAAATCGTTGGGAATGCTTCTAATCAATATAAAAACGAATCCCAATATGGTTGTGTGAAAAAATGGAGTTGTTGTCTGTGTTAAAATAAAATGAGCTGGTGTGAGTGTAAAAATAGATTAGGTGCATGTGTATGTATATAGCAGCATCCCATTGCTTGGGGGGGACGAAATGGAAGTGAAAGATGCTATCCCAAACACAATAACCATATACTGAATGCTACCAAAACCCAAGCAAGGAAATAGCACGATTTTGGCATACAAATCTACTACACAAACATTAAAACATAAACCTCAAACCCTCTATCTAATGAATTTAATTTTTTCAGTAGATTATTAGTTAATAGAGCAACGATTTGGGCATTTGTTTCCAATTAATTGCATTAGAGTAGAGAATGTGAAATGGTACTACAATAACATTTAGAGGGAAAACCCACAACAATTATTAAACACAAAATTGAAACCATACACAAGAATACAACCATAATAGACAACAACTTACCCTAGAAACCCAACTTGGGAAAACCAACTTGGGAAAATCAACTTGGAATGGAAATGCTCAATCTTTATTAATCAACAATTTAAAGAGGTCTTTACATAGTATTTTGGCTCTCTCTTTGCCTTTATCAATTCACTTATAGGAATAAAGTAAATTCCTTTTGAATCTCAATCGAGATACCCCCTTCTAGTTTGTTGTGCAAGAGGATACATGCAACACTAGGATCTGTTGGGGTAGATGTAAATCCAGGAGTCCCTACCCTTTCATTTTCCCCTTCTACAATGGTGTATTTCTTCTTTGTCTCTTTTCTAGCAGCATTCCCTTCTAGGTTCTTGTCTTTATTTTTATTTTATTAATTATTTGGCTCTTATATTGGAAACTCAAAGTTCCTTGTGGCGAGTGGGTGGATGACTAAGTCAATGCGTGTCCATCACGCTAACAATTGCAACCTCCTACTTCATCCACTTTTGTATCTTTGAACTACTCTTCCACAACCTCTTCCTTTGTAGCAACCTAACTAGCTCTTCTTTTGTAGCCTCTTCAACGACTTCCATAGCCTCTTCTTTTACTAATTATTTTGCTTAAATTGAGTCATGCACCATTCATGTTTGTTTTGGATCCATTTAAAATCACACCTCCCCATTGGAGGGCTTTTGGTCTCCAAAAGTTGGATCGTTGAGGAAATTGAATCATGTGACCTCCATTTGCTTTTCCATATCCACCATTCCATCACTCAAGAAGGTTGCTTGTTTCTTGCTTGTCTGCCCTTGTTTGGTTGTTAGAGGACTTATTCTCTCTCTCCCTTTATGTGCTTTGACGAAGTATGCCTTGCCACCCTTAACGAAGCGATATTTGTTTTCTCTCATGTAGAAATGACCATCCCTATCCCACAGGTTTGGGCTGCCAAACATCACTTCACATGCATCTAATGGTGCAACTTCACATTCTACTTTATCAACATAGCTAATTAATGGAAAAATTGATTTTACATCTCTGAGTGATTCTCATAACAAATTTCCCTTGCAACCATACTATGAAATTGGTTGCACTAGATCATAACTTTCTACACCAAGTTCATCAACTAATGTTTAAAAAATCATATTACATTGAGAACCATTATCAAATAAATACCTTTGTCAATTTTCACATGCAACTCTATGTGACCAATTTTCATATTTGAAAATTGCTTCCTAGTGAGCTAACATTAAACCCTAGCAGTTATCACTAAACAATTTTACATTGAAAATTATTGATTGAAAAATATATGCAATGGAAACAACAATATCATAGATGAATCATCAACACACATGAGACAATTTTTTTGTGTTTTGTAACCTTGTCAATTTCAAAAATTCTGAGGGAAAAACCAACCCTCCCAGCCAATACAATTTCATTGAAATCTGAGGACAACCTTTTCCTCCAATAATAGAAAAATCAGAAAACCAAACCTTAACAAATCTCTGGAAATTTTCTCTGCCCACAAATTTGTTCCAGACCACTTGTACGACCTGTTGATGTCACATGTACTACTATTGACTTTAGCATGTATGAACTTACTCCTACTGAAAAAACATGTATGGATGTACGTGATTGACCCTTTTGCAACCCACATACATACACAACTATGCCCACTTCAACTCGCGTATACTTGATTGACCTTACTGCAACCTACGTACACACACAATTGTTCCCACTGCAATCCGCGTACATACGTGATTGTGCTCACTGCAATCCACGTACATCTACGAAAAATTGTACGGACACTTCCGTACGATTCCCTCCACTCGTACAATTTCTTCCCAGGCCAGATTTTCCAAAGTTATAGACATTCCCTTACTGAAATCACCAAGCTCTTTGATTCTTTATAGGTGGCTGGATTTTGAATTCTAACTATAGCTCTGATATTAGGGTGTAGGCTAGAAATAAACCAATATATTTTCTCCTTATTAGGAATCTAACAAGTTGGCTAAGACATAATCTCTTTAATTAAAATTCTCTCCACTCGTTTACTTTCAATTCTATAGTCGCTAAAAGGTAGAAAGTTGAGACCCTAGGTGGGTATATTCTTGTCTAAACTTCTCAACGACTTATTGCCAAGTATTCAAGTTGCATTAGCTATCAATTTTCATGTACCAATTCAAATCATTCCCTCTAAGAGAGATTTTACACTAGTTTCATTTTTCTTAGGGATTTTTGCATCTAGGATAAACAAATGGTAATATCCATTTCTACTTCCATGAAAGATAAGAATCTTTGAAGGGTCAAAGATGATTTGATCTCTTATTACATAATATATATGCCTCTTGTATTCCTTGCTTTGTCTTATGTGCCTATCTCTATTATCCCTCCTCTTTATGTTCTCTTCTTTCTTCAAAATGCCTCTCTTATTTTCGTTGATAGTCGAAAATGGGAGGTGTTTGGTGAACCAATTGTTCTCTTTAGTCACGCTCTTCTTATTCTTTCTCTTGCAAAGAATACATGATGATAACTTCAACTTGTTTCTTATGTAGATGGGATCACATGCCTCCATCAGAGGAAAGCTCCTGAAAATGAATCTCGTCCTTGGGAGATTTCCCCTTTTGTGATTATTTGGAAACCTTTCTAGGAGCCATAGGCCAATTTCTCATAGCGATTGATGAGCCAATTAGATATTTGCTTGGAGATCTTTCAACAATGGTTAGAAACAATTGTTGACAAGGTTAGAGAACTTTTTTGGAAAGGTCAAAGGACTTCTTTGAGAAATGTCAAGGGTCTAATGGGACTTCACAAGAAATTCTCAATTCCTTAGAGGCTAAACTTTTGGTTAATTCTTAGAGTGAATAAAAACTACTCAATGAATTAAATGTATAAAAACTATCTATAACATGTGCTAGCTTGGTCTCATGGATAGATTGTAGGGTAAGAGCCCATAGATTTGTAGCGATTCCAAGACATGGTAGAATTCTAGGGAAAAGTATAATATGCTGCCATCACACTATAAGGAAGAAAGAGGTAGTTGTTCCTACAATATTCCCCTAATGTTGGGCTTGGAAGCACACATTTATAGCTAAATTAATTCCAGTGGACTATTCTAACATATTGAACACATCATACATGCCATAACCTAACTAGAACTAAAATACACATTATCCCTTTAACTGAAAACTTAACAATACATGTCAAAATACAAAATGGAGTAGAAATACAATACTAAATACATTCACCACCGAAAATAGATACATGACATTAATCCAGTAAGCAATAATAGAGCTTTCATTAAGATAAAGATGTAAGTACAATGGAGGGACAAGATGTGCATCCTATCGTAACTCTACATAAATATTTGTAGCATACCTACTCATAACTTAGTCATGCATTAATCAGTTATTGTCCAAAATGAGGAATGAACCTCTATTTATAGGCTTACATAAAAAAACAGCTATGCTTTTACAACTTGAATTGATTTTTCCCTCTCCTCCTCCTAACAATCATATTAAAATCAGGTTAATGTAGCTAATATGTCTTCACCACTTACAAGTCTAAATGTACTTCCTATAGCTTCGAATTGTAGGATGATACCCCTCTTATTCAAAACCCTCCATGTACTTCTACTACACTTCTCTTTTGCCTTCAATGCATACTACAAGGAATTTTGACAACAAAACAGTTCAACATAGCTAATTTGTCTTGCATCTAAAAATGCAACCCATTAAGATATATTGTTGCAACTTCTTGTTCATCTTCTTTCATATTATTCTATTTTGCAAGTTCATAGATTTATTAATTGACAAACATCACTCATTGATGCTTTAATTTTTTTGTACATGTTCCAATATTCCCCTTCGATTTCTCGCTTCCTTTGCAAGTGGTCTGATCTAAAAATGAAGAAGACTTGAAATCTTGAAAATATTTGCAAGTAAAGTTTATGTGTTAAAAGCAAATGGATCAACTTTGCAACACATCATTTAATAGGATTTACTCATTTAATATACAAATAAACAACAACATAATCAATGAACATAAGCACATAAACACAACAAATGATAAAGGAGTTCACCCCTCTCTTGGGCTACATCTCCTGGTCCAGCTTCCAATGGATCATTATTATTAATTTCTCAAAGTGCTAAAAAAACGTTCTTTACAATGCTCAAATTGACCAACAGACTGCTCCAATGGCTTCAGAGCATCCAAAAACCCCTAGATGGGCTTTTTCGGCACCTCGTTTGGCCAAAAAACGAAGAAGTTAGGCTTCTTGGAAGTCCCCTCTTCAAGCTTGTTGTCTCTGCATCTACAAAACACACCCTTGTTCATTCAACCTAGCACACACGCAATTTAAAGCGTGAAAACTCGACACCAAATGCAACCGTGTAAATGATGCGAACTGTAGGACAATTATGGGCGCACCAGCCCCTAACTGCCTAGCTCTCGGGCACATGAGTCCTCCATACGACCGGCGCAAATAAAAAAAAGGCTAACCATTTGCAAGAGTGAATATGGTCGTGCCAAGTGTTGGGTGCATGGGCTATCCGTTGAAACCATTTTGAACATTCCCGCGTGCTCTGTGGCAAGGTCACATGCCACAGGTCATGTGACCGGAGGCCCAACCATTTGCAAACCCACACTCTTTGCAACGGTGGTCATATATGGAACCAGGGCTGGGCTCCGTGTGTAACACCAAATCTCGCGCAATTTCTATAGTATGGTCATATGTAACATAATAGAACCACGGGTCGGGGCTAAGCCCTGGCCCGACCCCCCGCCATATCAACCATTACATTAATTCAAATAATTTAGAACACATATAGCTAACAAGGAATAACGTGTGGCCCATTGGCAGGGCGGACTTTACAAAAGCTTTGACCGGTGTGGGAGGTCCGGGGTTCGAATCCCACAGACTCCATA
Organism: Picea engelmannii; assembly: GCA_009831015.1. Lineage (NCBI taxonomy): Eukaryota > Viridiplantae > Streptophyta > Pinopsida > Pinales > Pinaceae > Picea > Picea engelmannii. The sequence continues at coordinate 19,510 of ML807980.1, forward strand.
ATTTTGAACCAATATAATGATGCCACGTGGTGGCCCATGATTGGGCCACGTGGCATCCAACCACAAACCAAAAACTGCCACATGCCAAAACATGATTTGCCCAACTGCCATCCAATCAAAAACTGCCACATAACCTCTGCCACCTCAGCGTATAGACTCTACCACGTCATCCTGTACGGACTGCACAGTCAGCGTCCCTTATTTTTTTCCTGTTTGATGATTCGAACAGATCGCGATATCTCTCGCTCCCAACGTCCGTTTGAGACGAAACAAGTTGCGTTGGGTTCGCAACGATGAGGCCTACGTTCTCGTTCAATTTGAAGCGATTCCGAGTACTTTGAATGTTTGAGCAAAATTTGATCCCCTAATCACACCTCCCCATTGGGAAGCTTTTGGACCTCCAAAAGACTATATTCAGTCTATTTGAAGATGAGGGTATAGTTCCCTCACCCTTCCAACCTCAATCCACTTGGCTTTGCTTGGATTGGTACCTTTAAGACCAACTCGAAGATACTCCACATTTCCTCGTTTTGAAGTTTGCATTCTCCTTTCAATGATTGTGTCTTCATGCAGTTCTGTAAGATATTCTGGGGAAAAATCATCTATAGAAGGAATCTAAACATGCTCTCCATGATCATCAATCAATGGAGGCTCGTACAATTTCAAATTCTCAACATTAACAACTGCATACATTTGCATATAAGGAGGCAAATCTAAATGAAAGGCATTGTTACCAATCTTGTCGATAATCTTGAAAGGACCATATCGAATCGGTTTCAATTTTTTACCTTCTCCTTTAAGCCTCTCCTTACTGATGTAAAGCCAAAATTCATCTCCAACTTGGAAACTGTGATCAACATGATGCTTGTCATGTCTCGTTTTTTACTTGGCTTGACTTTTTTTCCAACTGCTCTTGCACCACTTGATGTATCGACTGAATTTGTTCAATGAACTTTTCTTCCCTATCAATGTCATATTGACCATCGATTGCAATATATTTCCCAAAGATAAAATCTAAAGGAGATTTGGGCAAATAGCCAAAACATGCTTCAAATGGCGACGTTTGAGTCTAAGAGTGCTTAGCTCGATTGTAAGCATGCTGAATGTAGTGTAAATGCTCATCCCAAAGTTGAGGATGCATGCTACAATAAGCACAAAGAAGATGCACCACTGTTCGATTTACCACCTCTGTCTAACCATCTGTTTGCGAATGAAAAGTTGTGCTCTTTTTAAGTTTGGTGTCCATGAGTGCCCATAAACTCGACCAAAAACTTCCAACAAATCGAGAATCTCGATCAGAAATAATGGACTTAGGCAATCCAAAATGCACCCAAACATTTTGAAAGAACA
>ML807980.1:20959-49300 GCA_009831015.1 Picea engelmannii
GACAAATTAGCTATGTTGAACTGTTTTGTTGTCAAAATTCCTTGTAGTATGCATTGAAGGCAAAAGAGAAGTGTAGTAGAAGTACATGGAGGGTTTTGAATAAGAGGGGTATCATCCTACAATTCGAAGCTATAGGAAGTACATTTAGACTTGTAAGTGGTGAAGACATATTAGCTACATTAACCTGATTTTAATATGATTGTTAGGAGGAGGAGAGGGAAAAATCAATTCAAGTTGTAAAAGCATAGCTGTTTTTTTATGTAAGCCTATAAATAGAGGTTCATTCCTCATTTTGGACAATAACTGATTAATGCATGACTAAGTTATGAGTAGGTATGCTACAAATATTTATGTAGAGTTACGATAGGATGCACATCTTGTCCCTCCATTGTACTTACATCTTTATCTTAATGAAAGCTCTATTATTGCTTACTGGATTAATGTCATGTATCTATTTTCGGTGGTGAATGTATTTAGTATTGTATTTCTACTCCATTTTGTATTTTGACATGTATTGTTAAGTTTTCAGTTAAAGGGATAATGTGTATTTTAGTTCTAGTTAGGTTATGGCATGTATGATGTGTTCAATATGTTAGAATAGTCCACTGGAATTAATTTAGCTATAAATGTGTGCTTCCAAGCCCAACATTAGGGGAATATTGTAGGAACAACTACCTCTTTCTTCCTTATAGTGTGATGGCAGCATATTATACTTTTCCCTAGAATTCTACCATGTCTTGGAATCGCTACAAATCTATGGGCTCTTACCCTACAATCTATCCATGAGACCAAGCTAGCACATGTTATAGATAGTTTTTATACATTTAATTCATTGAGTAGTTTTTATTCACTCTAAGAATTAACCAAAAGTTTAGCCTCTAAGGAATTGAGAATTTCTTGTGAAGTCCCATTAGACCCTTGACATTTCTCAAAGAAGTCCTTTGACCTTTCCAAAAAAGTTCTCTAACCTTGTCAACAATTGTTTCTAACCATTGTTGAAAGATCTCCAAGCAAATATCTAATTGGCTCATCAATCGCTATGAGAAATTGGCCTATGGCTCCTAGAAAGGTTTCCAAATAATCACAAAAGGGGAAATCTCCCAAGGACGAGATTCATTTTCAGGAGCTTTCCTCTGATGGAGGCATGTGATCCCATCTACATAAGAAACAAGTTGAAGTTATCATCATGTATTCTTTGCAAGAGAAAGAATAAGAAGAGCGTGACTAAAGAGAACAATTGGTTCACCAAACACCTCCCATTTTCGACTATCAACGAAAATAAGAGAGGCATTTTGAAGAAAGAAGAGAACATAAAGAGGAGGGATAATAGAGATAGGCACATAAGACAAAGCAAGGAATACAAGAGGCATATATATTATGTAATAAGAGATCAAATCATCTTTGACCCTTCAAAGATTCTTATCTTTCATGGAAGTAGAAATGGATATTACCATTTGTTTATCCTAGATGCAAAAATCCCTAAGAAAAATGAAACTAGTGTAAAATCTCTCTTAGAGGGAATGATTTGAATTGGTACATGAAAATTGATAGCTAATGCAACTTGAATACTTGGCAATAAGTCGTTGAGAAGTTTAGACAAGAATATACCCACCTAGGGTCTCAACTTTCTACCTTTTAGCGACTATAGAATTGAAAGTAAACGAGTGGAGAGAATTTTAATTAAAGAGATTATGTCTTAGCCAACTTGTTAGATTCCTAATAAGGAGAAAATATATTGGTTTATTTCTAGCCTACACCCTAATATCAGAGCTATAGTTAGAATTCAAAATCCAGCCACCTATAAAGAATCAAAGAGCTTGGTGATTTCAGTAAGGGAATGTCTATAACTTTGGAAAATCTGGCCTGGGAAGAAATTGTACGAGTGGAGGGAATCGTACGGAAGTGTCCGTACAATTTTTCGTAGATGTACGTGGATTGCAGTGAGCACAATCACGTATGTACGCGGATTGCAGTGGGAACAATTGTGTGTGTACGTAGGTTGCAGTAAGGTCAATCAAGTATACGCGAGTTGAAGTGGGCATAGTTGTGTATGTATGTGGGTTGCAAAAGGGTCAATCACGTACATCCATACATGTTTTTTCAGTAGGAGTAAGTTCATACATGCTAAAGTCAATAGTAGTACATGTGACATCAACAGGTCGTACAAGTGGTCTGGAACAAATTTGTGGGCAGAGAAAATTTCCAGAGATTTGTTAAGGTTTGGTTTTCTGATTTTTCTATTATTGGAGGAAAAGGTTGTCCTCAGATTTCAATGAAATTGTATTGGCTGGGAGGGTTGGTTTTTCCCTCAGAATTTTTGAAATTGACAAGGTTACAAAACACAAAAAAATTGTCTCATGTGTGTTGATGATTCATCTATGATATTGTTGTTTCCATTGCATATATTTTTCAATCAATAATTTTCAATGTAAAATTGTTTAGTGATAACTGCTAGGGTTTAATGTTAGCTCACTAGGAAGCAATTTTCAAATATGAAAATTGGTCACATAGAGTTGCATGTGAAAATTGACAAAGGTATTTATTTGATAATGGTTCTCAATGTAATATGATTTTTTAAACATTAGTTGATGAACTTGGTGTAGAAAGTTATGATCTAGTGCAACCAATTTCATAGTATGGTTGCAAGGGAAATTTGTTATGAGAATCACTCAGAGATGTAAAATCAATTTTTCCATTAATTAGCTATGTTGATAAAGTAGAATGTGAAGTTGCACCATTAGATGCATGTGAAGTGATGTTTGGCAGCCCAAACCTGTGGGATAGGGATGGTCATTTCTACATGAGAGAAAACAAATATCGCTTCGTTAAGGGTGGCAAGGCATACTTCGTCAAAGCACATAAAGGGAGAGAGAGAATAAGTCCTCTAACAACCAAACAAGGGCAGACAAGCAAGAAACAAGCAACCTTCTTGAGTGATGGAATGGTGGATATGGAAAAGCAAATGGAGGTCACATGATTCAATTTCCTCAACGATCCAACTTTTGGAGACCAAAAGCCCTCCAATGGGGAGGTGTGATTTTAAATGGATCCAAAACAAACATGAATGGTGCATGACTCAATTTAAGCAAAATAATTAGTAAAAGAAGAGGCTATGGAAGTCGTTGAAGAGGCTACAAAAGAAGAGCTAGTTAGGTTGCTACAAAGGAAGAGGTTGTGGAAGAGTAGTTCAAAGATACAAAAGTGGATGAAGTAGGAGGTTGCAATTGTTAGCGTGATGGACACGCATTGACTTAGTCATCCACCCACTCGCCACAAGGAACTTTGAGTTTCCAATATAAGAGCCAAATAATTAATAAAATAAAAATAAAGACAAGAACCTAGAAGGGAATGCTGCTAGAAAAGAGACAAAGAAGAAATACACCATTGTAGAAGGGGAAAATGAAAGGGTAGGGACTCCTGGATTTACATCTACCCCAACAGATCCTAGTGTTGCATGTATCCTCTTGCACAACAAACTAGAAGGGGGTATCTCGATTGAGATTCAAAAGGAATTTACTTTATTCCTATAAGTGAATTGATAAAGGCAAAGAGAGAGCCAAAATACTATGTAAAGACCTCTTTAAATTGTTGATTAATAAAGATTGAGCATTTCCATTCCAAGTTGATTTTCCCAAGTTGGTTTTCCCAAGTTGGGTTTCTAGGGTAAGTTGTTGTCTATTATGGTTGTATTCTTGTGTATGGTTTCAATTTTGTGTTTAATAATTGTTGTGGGTTTTCCCTCTAAATGTTATTGTAGTACCATTTCACATTCTCTACTCTAATGCAATTAATTGGAAACAAATGCCCAAATCGTTGCTCTATTAACTAATAATCTACTGAAAAAATTAAATTCATTAGATAGAGGGTTTGAGGTTTATGTTTTAATGTTTGTGTAGTAGATTTGTATGCCAAAATCGTGCTATTTCCTTGCTTGGGTTTTGGTAGCATTCAGTATATGGTTATTGTGTTTGGGATAGCATCTTTCACTTCCATTTCGTCCCCCCCAAGCAATGGGATGCTGCTATATACATACACATGCACCTAATCTATTTTTACACTCACACCAGCTCATTTTATTTTAACACAGACAACAACTCCATTTTTTCACACAACCATATTGGGATTCGTTTTTATATTGATTAGAAGCATTCCCAACGATTTTATTCATCTTGAGACATTGGCTACCTTATCTAGAAATAATGATTCCCTTTTTCATTGATTCTGTTGTTGCCTTGTTATGATCAATAACCTAGGACTAAATAATTTTGAAGTGTATCAACAATTATGTAGCAAAGTTTTTTTTTTTCTAACTCAAAGTTGGAGCGCATAGTAGAATATTTTGTTGTTTGAAGTGTTGATTTCAATTATGCAGCATGGAGTTTAATTTCCCTTAGAGATGGAATTCATAGTGGTTGTAGCACAACATACATAGAGGGGTTTCAAATAATGTTTCAATACCTGTGATTTAATATGGTGGAGCATATTCCAATCTAATAGTAATTGTATAAGATAAAGCAATTTTCCTTTGCATTAAGGATCCATATTGGTGAATTGTGTGGACTCTCAGTCCCTTAGTTACAAATCAATAACAATCATTATCATAAATAATGATAAGTTGTGGGGATAATTCTAGAGAAGTATAAGATGGTAAGGATAATAATAACAATTTTTATATGATAACAAATATGAGTTAGGTTTTCTATATTAAAGGGGTCTAGATGTTTTATTTCTAAATCGAAATAGATATGAGGATGCATTGGAGGTTGTAATGGTAAAGGAAGAGTGTGGATGGTGTTGGTAATCATCGGTAAAGAGGGTTTATTTTTTGTAATCTTTAGAAATACGAATTGAATTTAATCTAAGATAGGATTTGATTTCTCAGTTGTGTTTCCTTCTCATGTTGTTAAATTTGGTTGACTCTTAAAAGCTAGTTGTGTGGTTGGGGTAGTTGTTTCTTGTTGTAGTTTATCACGTGCATGAAAAAGGAGGTATGGTTTCATTATATTTATTTCATTGTATTGGTATCATAGCAACAAGTATGGTTCATATATCAGTTGCCTTCGATTTGGGAAGAATAGGAAGGTGCATTGGACGAGCTAGAAAATGAGGATTATGATCTTGGTAGAAGGATGGAAGTTTTAGAGGGGAGATTGAGAATTGAAGGGTATGATGATGAATGAGCAAGTTTTTTCATCACTTTGGTTGGAATACTTGACCCTTTGGAGAGGCTTGTTGAAGTCATGTCAAATCAAGGAACTTGAATGAAGTGTAGGGAGATGGAGTTCCAAGAGGATTTGAACTTGGATGTGTTGATAAATAGGGTTTAAGAGTTGGAGTAGCACCTTGAGAGAGAGAAAATTACAAAGGATGACCCAAAAAGACTAAAGTTAGAGGTGTCAAAGATTAAATTTGATGCAAATTTATAATGGGACCACTTGCAAAGGAAGTGAGAAATCGAAGCGGAAGATTAGAACATGCACAAAAAATTAAAGCATTAATGAGTGAAGTTTGTCGATTAAGAAGTCTATGAACTTTCAAAATAGAATAATATGCAAGAAGATGAACAAGAAGTTGCAACAATATATCTTAATTTGTTGCATTTTTAGATGCAAGTCAATTTAGATACATCGAACTATTTTGTTGTCAAAATTCCTTCTAGTATGCATTGAAGGAAAAAGAGAAGCGAAGTAAAAGTAAAAGGAGCGTGTTGAATAAGAGCGGTATCATCCTACAATTCCAAGATATAGGAAGTACATTTAGACGTGTCAGTGATGAAGACATGTTGGCTACATTAACCTGATTTTAATATGATTATTAGGAGGAGGAGGAGAGGGAAAAAGCAATTCAAGTCGTAAAAACATAGCTATTTTTTTATGTTAGCCTATAAATAGAGGTTCATTCCTCATTTTGGAAAATAATTAATTAATGCATGACTAAGTTATGAGTAGGTATGCTAAAACTGTTTATGGAGAGTTACAATAGGATGCACATATTGTCCCTCCATTTTACTTACATCTTTATCTTAATGAAATCTCTATTGTTGCTTACTGGATGAATGCCATGTATCTATTTTTCCTTTTCGGCGGTGAATGTGTTTAGTACTGTATTTCTACTCCATTTTTTATTTTGAAATGTATTATTAAGTTTTTAGTTAAAGAGATGATGTGTATTTTAGTTCTAGTTAGGTTATGACATGTATGATGTGTTCAATATGTTAGAATAGTCCATTGAGATTAATTTAGCTATAAATGTATGCTTCCAAGCCCAACATTTTGGGGCATATTGTATGAACTCCTACCTCTTGCTTCTTTATAGTGTGATGACATTGTATTAGAATTTTCCCTATAAGTCTACCATGTCTTGGAATCACTACAAATCTATGGTCTCTTACCCTACAGTCTATCCATGAGACCAAGCTAGCACATGTTATAGCTAGTTTTTCTACATTTAATTCATTGAGTAGTTGTTAGTCACTCTAAGACTTAACCAAAAGTTTATCTTCTAAGAAATCGACAAATTTTTTTGAAGTCCCATTATACCCTTGACATTTATTAAAGAAGTCCTTTGACCTTTCCAAAAAATTTCTCTAACCTTGTCAGAAATTGTTTCTAAACATTTTTGAAAGCTCTCCGTGCAAAGCTCTAATTGGCTCATAAATCGCTATGAGAAATTGGCCTATGGTTCCTAGAAAGGTTCCCAAATCATCCCAAAAGGGGAATCTCCCAAGGACGAGATTCATTTTAAGGAGTTTTCCTTTGATGGAGGCATCTGATCCCATATAGTTAGTTTCACACCAAAACACTCTCTATGAAACACATCAAATGCGACCATGCACATAAAAATAAAAATAACCTCTAGAATCTATAGTCCAATTTGACTGTTGTAAAAATATTTTTGTGTATTCAGAATAAGATCAAGCTTCCAATAATATTACTACACGCATAACAGAGCCAACATAGTTTTATGGATCAATACCATAATTTTTAAAACTATGAAGTTTCAAAATTTCTCACTGAGATCTTAACATACAATTGCCATCCACGAGGAGATATAAAATGACGAAAACACAATTGAATGATTATAATATTGACCCATTTCTACTCCCCTTCCTATTGAAGATTTACAAAAGTTCAACGAAAATTTATTAGCATTATTTATGCTCAAAAGTCCATTGATCCAGACATAAATTTTAATAACAATATATATATATATATATAAATATTAATCACATGTAGACATCTCGACCATTCCTCGTCTTACGCATAAGTTAACAATGCATATATAAAATTTCAGAAGAATTGTATGGAACTGATCATTTGATCCCAATGTATATCATTACAATTTAACAACATTTCATAAATAAATAAAAACTATAACTATTAAAATACCATAACTAGATGAATACAAATTTTTTGAGTCTTCCATGCGTTCCTTTCCTTCTCCTGTTAACCCCGAGACTTCATCAGTACCTTCCATCCAATGCTAGGAGTACTCTTCTTCCCCCTTAGCCTCCCGAGCCTCAAAGGGGCCACACACATAGTACAGATCTCAACTAGTACAAGCTTGACCTAGCAAGGAGAGGCTTCCACCTCTTGCACAAACTTGCAACCCAACTCACACAAGTAAACTTAGCAATAGAATTTTCAACAACATTTAATTCATCCAGTAATAGGGTACCTCTCCTTCTTCCTCACCTTTCTTTTATAAAATAAATTGGTTTGACACTTTTCTTCTCATGCAATATTAGCACTTTCCCCAAGTTGCACATGTTAAATCCTTTTTAATTTAAATAATTAAGCAATTTCCCTCACATTCCTCAATTAGTTCCTAGAATTTCTCCTAGTTTTCCCTTAGTTCCCCAATTTCTCTTTTATTGTGTCTCCTAACTAATTTATAGTTTGAGTTTGATTAGGACTCTTCTCTTAGTTAGGATTTATATTCTAGATTGAATTAGGATTCTAACTTTATGTTGACTTCCCATTCTCTCATGAATTAATTTTCTTTTTATTTAAAAGTTCATTTTTATTAATTTCATGCACATATTGTGCACATCTCTAAATTTTTATTCGCATTCTCCCTTTACTAGAGTTTATTTAGTCTAAAATCCCTTAACCATTTTTATAAATTTTATTTAGTCAAAACATTTGGGCTTAGAATTTTGAATATGTTATTTAGTTTATAACTAAATAATTATTTGTACTCTCTTTTCTAACAAATTCTAAGTATTCAATTTATTTTCTAAGGTCTTCTAGATTTTTATTGGCTCCTAATTTATCCATGAGACATGCCCTTCAAGACGCACCTCCTTGCTCCAAGGGTGTCACTCGTCATTGACTAGTTTGGTAGTTATCTGACGCTTGGAGTTGATACTCCACTTGTCGACCTTGTGTGAGACTAAGGGCATACCAAGGAATAAGGAATCCACCTTATTGTGTGCCCCTAAAAAATCATCGTGAGCGATTGTCTCAGTCTTCCCTCACGGCATCGTGAACCTCTCATGAACAAGGTAGTCGTTAACCTTCAATTCAGGTCACGATGAGAGTGCTAATAGGTTGTGACAAGGACGCTGCCACACCTCTCCCCAATCTATCTGATATATGTGTATGAACCCTTTAGTCCATATGTGATTCGGATTAGCAAGTGTCACCATGCCTTCATCCACTGACAAATATAACATCAGTAACTCATATACATGAAATACATAACTGAAATCATCATATAACACATGCGTAATAAATTAAGTACTCATAACCAAAATCAATAGTCAACTCCCCAACTTAATCCAGAGTCCAAGGAAGTATATCGACGCCATCAACATCCTCATCATGTCTCGTTTCCTACACACTTAGAAAACCTCATTGTAATACATGTCAATGTTATACATCAATATTAATAACATATCGAATTTTATTACTCAATCATACATAAGCTCATAAACCAAAACAGATAGTCATAATGTATCATGTTTTAATCAGATCACTTACACGCAAGTGTCCTCAAAGAATAAACAGTGTCATGAGAATGTGATAAGTGGAATTGGATGTTACAGGGTAAAGAGAACAATTGGTTCACCAAACACCTCCCATTTCCAACTATCAACAAAAATAAGAGAGGCATTGTGAAGAAAGAATAGAGCCACTATGAAGAAATAAGAGAACATCAAGAGGAAGGATAATAGAGATAGGCACATAAGACAAAGTTGTTGATTTCTCATATGATATGAGATATAATCGATATATTATTACAATGATGAGTGTTCCATATGTAGAGAACATATGGTGACCATCCATGAAAGGATGAATCCCTTGGATAATCAATAACTATTTATTATTATTATTATTATTATTTAATAATCAATAATTATGTTATTAATTATTAATCTAGGAGAATGTCTTCCTGATGTTGTACAAACATCAACACTCCCTCTCAACGAGGGAGACATTCTGCATCATGTTGAGCTTGTCTCTGAAGTATACACACTTCTCCCTAGACTCATTACACATGTCTATCAATCCTTGGAGATGTTTCTCTCCCACCTGAATCGAGGGGAAAATCCCCATGTGGCTCTCCCTCAGAGCCAACTGACTCTCTTTGAGATTAGGCTCACTCTAGGTCCGCATGTGATAACATCTATCATCTCGAGTCTTTATCATTCCTATTCAAATCAACATGACTAAGGAGAAATACTACACCTAGGCCATTCACCACAGGTACACCCTTGTGAATGAGTGCCAGCCTGATGCTATATAACACATAGAAAGCACCTCAAGTCCATATTACCCATTGTCATGATCAAGGAAGGAATATGCCTAGGCCCATTTACCACAAGTACACCCTTGTGATAAATGTATCATATCTCCCTTGGCCTACAACCCAATCTAGGAGAAGGTATTCCCAATGCTTACTCGAGGCATTGTAGAAAAAGGTATGTCACACATGACACTCCCATGTGAACTTCTCGAGGCTACTCCCTCTAGAAACACTAGGGTCAACTCTCCATAGTGTGTGACATCAAGGACAACTCCCTTGATGTGTCCTCATGTGATCTCCATGAGGGATGTTGGGATATAAGCCAAAACCCACTTATCCCTCTCATATAAGTGTCCTCATAGATCAATTCAACTCAGTCACATAGGAGTACGATATGGACTTATAGAGGCTACTCCCTCTAGAAACACTAGGGTCAACTCCCCATAGTGTGTGACATCAAGGTCAACTTTATTGATTTGTCCTCATGTGCTCTCCACAAGGGATGTTGGGATATAATACCAAACCCACTTATCCCTCTCAGATAAGTGTCCTCATAGATCAAATCAACTCAGTCATTGAGGAGTACTATCTAGAGAGTGTTTGAGGAACTCAAAAGCATTAACACTCCCTCTCAGTGAGGGAGGCATTCTCTTCCACCTCAGATATGTCAAAAAATTAATCGAACTTCGTCCTAGTAAGGGGTTTGATAATAACATCAACAACCTTCTCATCTGTAGGAAGGTATTGCACCAGTACTTCCTTCCTCTCCACCATGTCTCGAATGTACTGGTACTTGATCTCAATGTGTTTTGATTTGTCATGAAACACTGGATTCTCTGAGATATTCACAAATCTTCGGTTATCACAATGAATAACGGTGGAATCCAGCACATTTCCAAAAAAATATGAAAGGAGCTTGTGAAGCCACACTACTTCACAAACTACCACACTCAATGCAATGTACTCTTCTTTTGCGGTGCTCAAATCCACATAAGTTTATTTCCTACTACACCAGGAAACCATGGCAGATCCCAAAGTGAAGCAACACCTCGATGTGCTCTTATTGTCTATTACGCTCCCTGCCCAATCAGAATCAATATATCCCTGCAATCTCATGTCAATACTAGAAGTATATCTCAGAGCATGTCCAATTGTGCCTCACATGTATCTCAACACGTGCTTCACAGAAATCCAGTGTGTCTGTCTCGACTGACTCATAAACTGGATAAGTGCACTTACTGCATAGAAAATATATGTTCTAGTGTTAACTAGATACATCAATGATCCAATCAGTTGTCTATACAGGGTCATATCAATCTCATCAAAATCATAAGAAGACACACTTAGTTTCTTTAGATTCGTCACCATTGGTGTAGCCATGGGCTTACAGTTTAGCATCACAAACTTCTTCAATATCTCAATGGTGTACTTCCCCTGACTTGGGAATATCTCATCAGTTATTTGTCACACCTATAGTCCTAAGAAGTAGTGCATCATACCAAGGTCCTTCATCTCAAACTCAAAGGCCAATGTATACTTGCATTCAACAATAAGTCTCTCTGTACCGGTGAGGAATAAATCATCAACGTAGAGGACCAAAATTAGGGACTCACCATTAAAAATATTGTAGTATAGGTTGGGATCAACAACACTTTTTTTGAATCCCAAACTCATCAGGTGTCCATCAATCCTTTCATACCAAGCTCGAGGTGTCTTCTTGAGTCCATATAGGGCCTTCTTCAAGCTGCACACATGGGACTCCTTCTCATGTATCACAAAACCATCTAGTTGCTCGATGTATAATTTTTCCTCAATATCTTCATTGAGAAAGGATATCTTCACATCCATCTGATTTAGTCTCTAACCCATGGATTTTGTAAGGGAAATAATCATCTGGATAGAATTACTATATCGAGAAACATGAGCAAATGTATCCTTATAATATATTCCCTCCACCTGAGAGAATCCTCTAGAAACAAATCTTGTTTTGTGCTTCTCGATGCTCCAATTAGTTGTGTGTTTGATATTATAGATCCACTTGGAAGTCACTACAGACTTCCCCTCAGGTCTCAGAACAACATCCCACACATCATTCTTCATGATTGACTGATACTCCTCCATCATGGCATCTCTCCATACCGGATGACTAGATGCCTCCTCATAATAGGAAGGGTCAAAATCAATGATGTGGCTCATATATGCGGCATAGCGCAAATATCTCTGAGGTCTCTTTCTCTCTCAAAAGTTACCATGAGTAGCTACATGTCCTTTTTCCTCCTACAGAGTTTGATGAGCCCATGCAAGTATCTTTCGACCTACTACAATATCTTTGGGAACATCAACTAGAGATGAAAGATCAATGGGATCAATTGGATCAATAAGATCAATTATCTTCCTCTGAACCACTGGAAGGTGAGGGGTAGAAGGCACCATCTCTTCCTATCTCTCACTATCAATCTCCATTTGAGATCCTATAGATCTCTTAAAGGCTACCTCCTCCTCAAAGGTAACATATTTTCTCACCTCAATATATCTCTGATCAGGGATGTATATCTGTTACACCTTCGAAGACTCATTGTACCCCACATATGTACCCTTTCTTCTCAAAGATTTTATCTTGGTCCCTTTCTCCTTGGGTACATTAATGTATACTAGACACCCAAATATCCTGAAGTCTCCAACCTCAGGCTTCACTCCGGTGAAGACCTCCTCAGGAGTCATGTTCTTCAAAGTCTTATGAGGACTTTTGTTCTGAACATACACTGCAATCATGGATGCCTCTACCCACAGAAACATAGGTAAATATTGATCATGAATCATTTCCTTGACTGCCTCAATAAAATATATGTTCTTCCTCTCGGTGACCCCATTTTATTGAGGGTTGTAAGGAACGATGTACTACCTCTTGATAAATTCCTCAAACATATCTAGGACACATCAAGGTTCTCTCATGGAACCAATGTCTTGCTTCCTTCATTTGACCATCTGAGGCACATCGGGATGAAGTCTACATTCCCCCATGCTAGTCCACACAGGACCCTCTAGGGAGAATGTCTCATGATGTTGCCTCAAACATCAACAGTCCCTCTAGAGCTGGAGGTGACTCCTCCTCTGTATCTACTTCCTATGACACTGAAGGTATCTCTTCCTCCTTCTCTAGAGGTAACTCAATCTCTACTCCTAGAGACTTCCTGTCTCTGAGCACCATGTCTGGCAATGTCTCTCCTTGACGTCATGTTGGAAGTTATTTCCCTCCATGTATGCCTCTCTGCATGAGCCAACTGGCTCCGTCTTTCTAGGAGAACCCTAGTCCAAAACCTCTACTTCCACACCAACCATGATTTTGTTCTCTGTGTCTTGAAGGATCTCCACTACTTCTACACAAACATTGGGTGCTTTGTGACTTTCAAGGAGAATTGAAGGCAGACCATCCACAAAGCCTATATGGAATAATACCTATCAATTATGCTCGCATCCACACGTGAGCCTAGCAATGATCTTAAACATTTGAACACTGAGTCCACCGACTTTGATTGAAATGATATCTAATCCCATAACAATGAGCGGCATAGGTTTAGCTTGAAAAATTTTAACAAGCCCTTTTTGACAGTATAATATCAATTCAATGCATTCATTCTATCCCTTCATGGGTTTGTATCTACATGCAGAGGACTTATATCAAAGTATTTTTTAAAGATGATTTTTTCATACGCGTCGAAAGGTTTCAAATCCCTTAAGGTGCCAATATCAAATAGAAACATGATCGGACAACAGAGTAGGAGTGAAATGACTGTCGAATAACCCTATACAGTTGGTCAGGTCTCTACATGCATAGTATGGGTGCTCTTTCTAATTCATCTCACTTATCTTAATGATAATGTGGTCCAATATTTTCCTTTTGGCATGGCCCATAGTTGGCCCTATTCTCTTTTGTCTGCTAAGGAATTTATGTCCTGGTGTTTGTATTCATATGAATATCTCGTTTACAAGCTCACAATAAAAACAAAGCCAATTATCAACCACAACAACTGATATTATGAAACCTCTAGGGATATATCACATGGTTTCTATAGAGGTAGTGAGTATCACTTTGATATCAAGCATATCAAAGGAAAAGAGAACAAGGTGGTTGATGCACTCAGTGGGAGGGTGCATGAGTTGCATGCTAGAATCATTAGCATGTACAAATCATATTTTAGTGATGGAATTTTAGAGGTTTCCAAATCAAATCCGCACTATGTGGACATAAAGGAAAATTTACAGCAAGGTGAATTGCAACAAAAATTTGAAGGTTATGAGCTAAAAGAGGATGGAATCCTCATGTATAGGCGCAAATTTTATGTGCCAAATGTTCAAGAGTTGAAAAGCCTGTTATTTTTAGAGATGCATAAAGTTCCTTATGTTGGGCATCCAAACTACCAGAAGACAATTGCAGTGGTCAAAAAGAATATTATTGGCCAGAAATGAAAAAGGAGGTTGTTGATTTTATTTCTAGATGCCTTCAATGTCAAAAGGTCAAGGTTGAGCACAAACACCCAGTTGGTTTGCTACATCATTTTCCCATTCCTGAGTGGAAATCGAAAGTTGTAACCATGGATTTCATTACAATGTTGCCTGGGACTGCTAAGCAACATGATTATGTTATGGTAGTGGTGGACTATTACACATTATTTTGGTCACCTCAGTGATCAACTGACAACATGTGTTCATGTTCCCTGAAAATATTAAAAGAGACTTTCTCCATGAGAAAAGTGGTTTGCTTTCCTCTTTCAAAAACCATAACAATAAAGGTCGTCACACCCTGCTATATGCATGGGGTGCAATGATGCTTGATCGTCGCACTCTGCCCTAAAACATAACTATGACGTCGTCGCATGCTGCTTGTGCATAGGGTGTGATGATGCTTAAAGCATAGGAAAAGTCAAAATTCATGAATGTTATATAAGGGAATCTTCTAGAAGATTAGGTGGCCTCCAATCAGTTTGGATCTTACTCACTTCTTTAATTTAGATCTTACTCACTTCTTTAATTTAGTGGGATCATCCTAATCTCCTCATCCATCTCTCTTTCACACTATCTAAAGAGGGATTTCTCATGGAAAAGGCTAAGGTTGAATAGGCTAAGATTTGCATGAAGAGTTCTACTTCAGATTATGCTTGACAACTTTGCTTTAGTTCTTCAAGTCAGATTGTGGATCTTCTTCATTCAAGGCATTGGAGCAAAGGTGTGTGTGTTGAAGAAAAGATCCAGTGAAAGGGGACCTTGCAACATCAAGGCATGGGTTGTATTCTCCACTTTCCAATTAATTTAATACAACAATACATTTCTTCCTTATAAGAGCACCTCGTCTTCTATTGTATAATTCCTTGATCTTATACATAAAATTCATTAGAATATATATATCTTTGTTTTCCCTCTTTGTTGGTTTGTGATTCTTAGATAGGATTACCATTTTGCAAACCCAAGGAAGGAGCTACAAGGACAACACTAGAGAGGATCAAACGTCATTTAAAAGGTATGTCACTTGTACCTCATTGAACTAGTCTATACGACAATGAAGTTTAAGGCGAAGTGTGTATTCTGTTTTATTTTGTTCTAGTTTCCTGTGGAAGTTAGGGAGATCTGTTTGTGTCTGCACTTATCGATTAGTCCGATAACAAAATTGGCAATCATACTGGGGATACAACTTTTTTTTTTATTTTCCTCTTATTTTCTTTTAACCTGCCTTCTTTTGGTTAATTTCATTCTCTGAGTCTGTGGGTGATCCATCTTGACTCCCTGGGTCTGAAGGTTTAGTGAGAATTTTTGTCTTTCTTCCCATTTTCCTTTAGTTTCAGAGATTGTCGCATTGTACTCTATAGACAGCCCACAAAGATCCTCTGACGTCACACTCTACTGGTGCAAACCAGTGCGATGACGTTGCACTGTACCTTATTGACAACATGCGACGACCCTAGATTGTTGCACTGTGCTCCACTGCAACCTACGACGATTCCTGTAGGAATTCTTGGGTGATAGACTTTTTCTTTTCTCTACCCAGTTTTTCTTCTACTACCTGGGATTAACTCCTGACACTAATGAATGATTTATTTATAAGTTTGAAGCTTTCATTTGATTGATTTTCAGAAATTGAAAGTTTTTCTTTGTAAATTTTGCAAGTTTTGCTTTTGATTTTTGTCACGAGGGTATAATCTGTAGATCTTGGTCCTGAGTGTTTGTTTGAAAAACAATCCTTGATTTATTTAGAGTTTTGGGATTGTTTTTACTTTATGGATTGTTAATTCAATGAGAGACATTTTTTGTTTGCATTTGACAAAAAAAATTCTTATCTCTTCATTTTTTTGTCTAGAACTTGATTTCAGAATAGTGTTGCGAATGTGCTAATTTTCTTCGATTACGCTTTCTTTTCTTCATTACATCTCCGATCTGATTTGAGGAAGAAAGAAATGAAGTCATTCTTCTTTTTAGTAGTCTTTTAAAATAAAATTGTTGCATTCCAAATATTTGTTAAACAAGAAAATTGGAAAATTTTGTAGCTTTTGATTATTTGGAATCTTTTTCATTCAAAAATTGAGAAATTGTGTTTTGTAGCTTTTGTATTCCGAAAAGAGATACATTATCCCTACTCTAATTAGATTTCATCGAATTAAAATATTGCATAATCATCTCTTCTTGCATTTTATTGGGTCAAGGTCGAATACATCATCAATTTCATTTTTGTTTCCCTTTTGAGTAGGAAACAACCTTTAAAATACAACGTAATTTTGAAATTTATTAGAAACTTTTATTTTCTAGAAATTCTCTACACTAACATTAGCTAGGATAGCACTTTGGCATAGGTTGTAAGGCACACTCTCCAAATAATCAAAACACACAATAGTATCTTGTGATAGGGAGAGTTCAAATCCACTTGCTACATTTTGTCCTGGGAAGCCCTTCTAACACAAGGGTCAATCATGAGGTCGCATTAGGAATGGAAGAGTTACTCACCCTGCTTTGTTTGTCTTAGTGTAGATATTGCACGCATTACTGGGGGTCACTTGAGAAGAAAATCTTGTGGGGACCTTCTCGAGTTGATTTCGGGCTTAGATACCCTACCTTTGCACGTGAATCAAACTGTCGACTGTTTCCCCAGGAATCATTGTCATAATTGGCAACCTTAGTGGCCTATCTCTTTAGGGTATTTACACAAGGTGACTGTGGAGGGGCAAGTCTTCACAGTACCTGGAATCGACATTGGCCAAACTCGCTCAAGCTCCTTGGAGGGTATACCCACGATTATGTGTGGGAGCTTGCACCAAGGTGTAAGTCTCTTAAGAAGGTCATCAACGTAACTTTTTCGCCCGCTTTATCCCATCCCCTTCTTGTCTTGATTTCACGATGTTGGATTTCATCACCAACTATTGACTTCAAAATATGAAGGTTTGTTTGCATGCTTCATTTCTAGATTTTATTAATGAGTGTTGTTTGTTTCTCTAGGTGGCCATAGATTTGTTGCGCTCTTTGTTTGGTGTGACCAACATCAGCCCTCTTCATTCATGTAGGATGCAAGGGCTACCTCTGGAAGATCCGGAAGATTAATTTCCTTTGCTTCCTAACTCACCAAAGGGATCTCTTGAAGGATCAGTCAATAACGACGTAGCCTATGAGATTGGAAGTTATACTCCATTAGAGGAGTCAATACTTCTCGTAAATCCATTATTGAATCTTAGACAAGATCCAATTTTGCTCCGGCTAAATTTATCAGGAGACATTGTTACTGAAGATTATACTAGAGTACCTACTAGACCTCACACGGAGTCTGGTGTAGACAATATGCCCTTTCAGAGTGAGTCATTTAGAACTCTGGTTCATACTACTGGAATTTTTAATCCTAGTTCTATCCCTGCCCGTTATTTTTGGAGGACTTCTTCGTGACATGATATTTTTGATAGACTAGGAATGAGTCCTAATCAACCTATGGCATCACAAACTCCTGTGACTTCCACTACTTATACAGTACCTTTAGATCATTTTACTGACACAACCAGTAATGTTGTCACAGTTTCAGACCAATTGTTGGTTGGTTCTCACTCGATTCTTCCTCTCCAACTCGCTAACTCTACCATGGTCCCACAAGATACACTTGTTTCTACCGAAAATGTGGTAATCACTCAACCTTCTATTGGAACACCACTTCCACTTATATCAAATCCGTCACTTCCCCCTGGGTATAATTCTTTGAATACTTCCATTACTATTCCTTCCCAAAATCTGTCCAGAGGGTCTAATCGTTTTGTTCCTCCTGGGTACAATGTTTCTAGTAATTTTGTTCCTACACCTACCCAGGTTCTCTCCGAGGTGCCTTATGTTCCTCCTCCACCTTTTCCTAGAGGATCTAATCATATTGGCCCTAGTAGCTCCAATCAAGTTAGAGGAACCAATCATTTTGTCACTTCTAGTTTTCAAATTCCTATTGGAGGTCAACCTCAAGTTAGGGGGCAACCTTAAGTTGGAGGCCATAACCTAGTTTATGGACAAAGTATACCTGGATTACAATCTCAAACTTGGAATATTCCTTTTGAAGGGAATCAACAATCGTCTGGGGGGGAACATCCTCAAGTTAATTATTTTGTACCCCTTAATCTTAGACAACCGTATCCAGGTTCTATGAATCCTACTTGGGGTCAAAATTTTCAGTCTAATGCTCCTTTCCAAGGAAGCTTACCTAATCAACCAACTCTTGTTGGCTATTCGACTCAAAATCCTCCACCGCCAAATTTTTCAGGACTATCTAACTATCTATAGACTACTTATGGTCCTACTGGTATACCTACAGGAATTCCTCCTCAAAACTACCAGTTTCCTCATGTGAACAGACATTTTCCCTTTCTTACTACTTTGGATTTATCGGATTTATCTAAGATTTTGAATGATCCTATTTTTCATTCTCCTTATTGTCATGTCATACATTCCAAATTACCATCAGACATTCCCAAGTTTGATGGTTGATCAAGAGAAGACCCAAATAATCACGTCATGACATTCCATCTTTGGTGTTCGTCTAACTCATTGATGGATGACTCTATAAGATTACGTCTTTTCCAACGAACTCTTATGGGTTTGGAAGACAAATGGTATATTGAATTACCATGAGGATTATTTAATGACTTCAATACTTTATCCATGTCATTCTTAACTCATTACCAATTGCCAATTTGATACGAGACAGGAACTGGAATTTTGAGTTCATTTAAGCAATCCTCTTCTACTCACATTTTTGATCATATTCATGAGTGGAGGAGGAGAATACGCTTAATCAAAGTTCCCCTTCCTGATCAACTATTGGTCGACTGATTTAATAAATCACTCACTGGTCCTATAGCCCGTGATGTTTCCATGGGTGGTGTCGTCACTGAAGAGCAGGCAATTAGTCATGTTCAATCTATAGATCTCGTTTATTCACAAACATGCACACTATATGACTTGATCCCTGATGCTCCTCGCCCATCTACAAATCCTACCCCAACACCTCAAATAACTTCTCATGTTGTTGATGGCATGATTGGCACTTTTCATGCTAAGACTCAGTCCAAACAATCCAGTCATTCCAATCCCAAATCTACTACTTCTAATGTACAAAATACTCCTAATCCAACTCCTTCCCTCGGTAAAACTTATGAAGTTAATTTAGTTCAATCTACACCTATCGGTAAAAATCAAAATAAAAATAAAGGGAAGGGTAGGAATAAGGAGGACAAAAACAATAATCAACAATTTGAGAAACCCAAAACACAGCCTGTTGATGACAAAGACAATCATAAACCTCGTTATCCTTGCCTTATCTATGGTGAGGATCATTATACGAAAGATTTTCCACGACGTGTGGAGGTTACTAAGTTCCTACAAGGGATTAGGACACCTCCTACACCTGTCGTCTTGTCATAACCGTTTCCTTCTCAGCAACAGGCCCAATTGGTAATTTATGACCAACCTTCTCCCTCTACCATATCTTATGTACTCATGTGTACTGGTGACTCCAAGAAGAACGAAGTTGCAGTCGCAACTCGAGCCAAAGATTATTCTCCTTAGAAAGAGAAAGTTCATGATTCACCACCTCCGTTGGTTCAACCTCCTCCACCAACTTCACCTCTAAATGGTCCTCTTCATCTTAAATGACCAAGCCTAGACACAGGTCTTTGTCCTCCTCCCAAGGGTGTTGTTCGAAAGTCCTCATTTAATCCTCATGCACATGCTTCCCAAAACTATAGTATTATAGAAGACCTTGGGCAATCACCCTCTGCGATGTCAGCTCTTGAAGTCCTTCAAAGTTGTCCTACTCAATGGAAGGCATTGTTAAAGGATATTGGTGGAATTGACCCTATTGATACCAATTTCATAATATTTGACTTGGAAGATCATATTCCAAGGCTTCCTCCTCAATTAGCATTTTAAATACAAGTTGTTGTGGAAAATAATAATATTTTTCGAACCGTTATTGACGAAGGAGCCTTGACTTGTGTTATGTCCATTACTTGTTGGAAAGTTATTGGCTCTTCTTCCCTTACCGAGTTGCACAATACTCTTAAGGATTTTAATGGTACAGGTTTTAAACCTTGTGGTGTTCTTCCTTCGTTGTCTATTATGTTATAAGGTAAGGCGGTTAATGTCGAGGTTGAGGTCTTTGATGCACCTCTTGACTACAAGCTTCTACTTGGCCATAGCTGGATTGATTCCATGCGCACAATTGTTTCTACTCTTTTTCATGTGTTACATTTCCCACACCAACGAAAATTCATTATTGTCGATCAACTGACCTTCTTTAATTCTAATTCACGTACTAGCAACATACCTTTTATCATGAAATCACCTCCTGGTTATGAGAATGTCAGTGTGGGTCTTTTAAAAGATTCATCCTTGATGGGTACATTTCCTATTCCACCACCTAATATTCCTCCTCCTTTTGTCACCTCAATTAACATGATATTGACCTATGTTCGTGAAACCCCTGAGTCTTATGACCCATGGATACTACCTAGATCTGGTGATTTTCTTTGTTACGACGATCGAGTGCCTTTGAGTCTGGTAGAATCGACTTATCAAGCTATTCAATCGACAACTCCTTCTCCTCCTTCTCTTTGTGATACATCTCCTGATCCATTTCATGTGATATTTAACACTAATGAGATGATCATGACAGTCATGTCTATGGAAGATACTCCATGGGATGATGGGCATCATCATTCTATTCTGTTTCTGGAACCTGAGACCATAGAGAGTTACCAACGGATTTCGACTTCGTCTACCATTGTTTTTATTTCCTTTGTTCGTGAATAAACACACGATATTTTGTATGAAGGGAACTTGGGTAATATTTCACCTACCTTCCCTCTTGACATATCGATTAAACCTAGAGTTGTGGAAAATGTTCATATGAATGCCTCATGTTCTACTAATGAGGTCCATTCTTATAAATCCATTTTCCAAGAATTTTGTGACATTTTTTCCTGGAGTTATGAAGAAATGTCTGGTATTGATCCTGACATTGTTGTGCATGATATTAAAACTTACCCGGACGCTAAACTCGTTCGACAAAGACTTCGCCCATTACATCCACGCAAATCTGTTGCTATTAAGCTCGAAGTTGAGAAACTTCTTAAATTCGGTTTTGTGTATCCTATGGCTTTGACCGAGTGGGTGTCCAATCTTGTTCCAGTTAACAAAAAATAAGGCACGATCCATGTTTGTGTAGATTATAGGGATATAAACAAAGCTTGTCCATGTTATCAGACTAATCGGTAGGTGCAGACACTAACAGATCTCCCTAGATCCACCTGGATCTAGAACAAAATAGGACAGGACATGACCCTTTCCCTAAGTTGCAATCATTGAATTAGCTAGTTAGGAGGAACAAGTGACATACCTTTGTATTGCTTCCTTAGGTCTATGTTTCTCCCACTTCGCTCCGGTGCTCTCGTGAGGTTAAGACCAAGACAACACAAACCAACCAAAGTGAAGATAGAAAAATGTATTCAATCGTTAACTTATGCATATGATCAAGGAATTGCACAATAAAGTAAGAATGACTTTATGGGAAAATGACATGTCACTGTATCATATTGATTGAAAGTAGAAGATACAACCTGATCGCCTTGATGTCGCAAGATTCCTTTTGATGAATCTTGGTTCCAACACACACACTTGCTTTGTACTTGCATGAAGAAGATCCAATTCCTCTTGATAGACCAACTAGAGCCTCCAAGCTTCTGTTCAAGTAGGATTCTTCACACAATTCCTTCACCAATTCTTCAATTAATCTTACTTAACCTTTTCCATGAGAATCCTTTCAATATATAGGAGAGGGTGAGATGGTTACATGGATGAGAATGATCCCATCAAATCAGAGAAGCCAGTAAAATGACAACCATATGAATGCCAACTCATTTTCTAGAAGATTCTCTTCTAGAAGCCTCGAGACTTCTTCTCTTTTCCAAGATTAAAAACAAGTTTGCACCCTGAGTATAGAGAAAATTGCGACAATTTCGCACCCTAGATGAAGGAGGCCTACGAGAATGGGTCATTCTCGCACCCTAGGCCATATGCAGCCTGCGAAATCACTTTGAAAATATGTTTTCTGGAAGGAGATAAATGCCACTTTTCTCAGGAGAAAGTTATAGTTGGGAGCCTGAGTACACCATTGTTAATACATCACCAAGATGACCAAAATCATGTGTAACAGAATTCCCCCCAAAGTATGAGGCCAGAATTAGTGACAACCGAAATTCTTTGTAAACTGCGTGTGTGTGTTGGAAACCAGGAGCGCACCTAATCGAAAACCTGCAAACAACCAAGCATTTGCAGAAGACTATACATGTTCTGAGGTAGGCATCCCCATACTCAGTTCACAGACAGATGACATCATAAATAGAGGTCATGGCCACCAATCATACACCATGGATCCATGCTGTCAAAATATCGCATAACCACCAAGAATACACCGTGGATCTATGCAAGAAAATTCAAATTAATATGACATAGACACGAGACATACAAAGTGGATCTATGTGTCAGCAAATTATACATATTCCATCGCAGCCTGGATCAAAGAGATGAAACCCAGGGTATTCAATCCCATCACCTGAAGGTATGAATCTAACCATGTGATTACATATGCTGAATTCGAACATGGTAGAAACCATTTGATTACCGGTCATTGATGAAACCATTAACAAGTGTGAGGGAAATCACCATTAATGTCAATGAATCCCAAGGTACACTAGTATAATCTACCGAATGTGAATAAATGAGTTGAGGTCAAACATTCGACGGAATCTCCCGATCAGGGGTCAATGATGAAAACCCATTGTCGAAAGCGAAGAAACTTTCCATTGAGGCATGCAAGTTCCAAGGTACCAAATAATTTCTAAGTGTTGTTTCCGGATAATGAACTGGAGTCGATGGAAAAAAAATCGTCACAGGAGGGCCTTGACATGTCCCCCATCAATGACACGAAATGATTAACAGATTTTGAAGGTGAAACCGAGTATGATGTAAGTTAAACTGGACACAGGGAAGGCTGACACGAAGAGAATGGACAACTGTAGATGGCCGACTCAATAGAGGTTTCGAATGAACTTCTCTTGAACATATGAATGACATGACCAAGGATTTAGCAGCATTGACTCATATACGACTCAGGATATGATCTTGTAGCAAGTCGAATGAGAGACAAATGGATTTCCCAAACCGGCTTCAGATAATGAATAGGGGGGTGTCACGTTCAAGAGCGATACTTACTGCCAATAATATGAATACGAAAACACATCCCTTTCCCAAATTTTCCCTGACCATTTCTGGCAAGTACCTCTTTATTTTTATGCAAGCTTGAGGAGGATAACATATGCTTGTTGATGTAAGCTCATCCTTCAGATGAGTCCCTCAGAGTATGTTTAACGAACCCTAGGAAGGAGTGGTTCGGTCCCATTACGGGTCTTTCGATGTTTGTTTAACGAGTCCAAAGATAGAAAACTCGAAGGTTTTTCATGATTATAGATTCTGGAAAAACACTCAAAAGAGAAATCTCTCAGTTATTTTTTTCGTAAAATAGTCCGATGATACCGAAAAAGAGATAAATTATCACCCAACAGATGCTTTCTTCAAATACTTTAACGAGCGTGAAAATAACAAGACCACTAGGCAATCTTTTCATGTTTTAGAGAGTCTGAAAAGAGCTTAAAGATGACTCCAGGGGGTTCCTTTTTCGAATAACCTCGCTGAGCCCAAAAAGTGATAAAAGTGTGCACGATTACGTTCTCATGTATTTTCTAGCATGAGAACAAACAAAGACCAAGCTCGAGGTTTTGTCTAAAAAACCATAAAAAACAACTTAAACATGCGATGAAAAAGAGAAAATATATGTATCCCTGCGTATGGACGTCGAAGTCATCATGTCTGCAAAAAGTCACACTCATAGGGGTATTAGGCATTAGATTAGATAAATAAAACAATTATAAAAACCAATAAAAATGGTAAAAAAGTAAATATAAGTGGGTAAAAGTTCTTTTACCATAGTCATTGTAACTTTGCCAAGATTTTAGCCCAAAACCCCTCTTTTGCCCTTGAATTTCGGTGATCGATTGCGGAAGGTACGAACAACCATTTGGCAAACCATCTCCGTCAGTGAGGTAAGCTCCTTATCTTCTATCTTTTCATGGTTCAATTTTTTGTTTTCATTGGTAAATTTCAAGTTTTTGAGCTTGTTTTAGGTCTAAAATTCGCGCTCAGGCATTCTCGCAGGCTAGCCACACGGGACCTGTGAGAATGCATGATTCTCACAGGTGGCCCCAAAGGAACCTGTGAGAACCTTGCACTGTGCTAAAGGGGCACCTGTGAGAACCGCAAGATGAAAAATGTTTTTGGTTTTTGCTCAATGAAAAATGTTCCAAGGCTTGAAAAGAGTTGTTGACCTTCTTCTTATGGTTCTTGTGCAGGAATTTGGCTGTCACCATGGTTCTAGAATGGCGTGAAAGAGAGCATGAAGAAGATGATGTTATTGTCAAGAATAACCCAAGCACCGTTGTCGCTTTACGAGACTGTGGTCTCCTAAAATTCTTTCGGATCCCGGGTATGAGGGCCCAAGTCAGGCTGTTGGAGTACCTCGTTCATATGTGGGACATGGACCAACAAGTATTCCATGTGGGGGTCCACACATTGTCCTTGGATATCGAGGATATTTATTTCCTGACAGGACTGTCACGTCATGGGTACCACGCTAGCTTGACTAGTAACCGAGGTGGTGGGCTGCCTATGAGTGAGTATTATCGTCGGTACTGTGTTCCAGAGGCGGAAAGAAGCAAAGGAAAGGTGGTCATTTCAGGGGTCCAGGATTTGACCCTTCGCACTATCTTGTTCACCATTTCTCATATGGTTGGGAGTGCTTCTCCACACATGGCTCTCCAGAGCTATTTTCAGTACGCCATAGAGTGTATTGGGCCTCGGATCTTTAACTGGTCAGATGTAGTCCTTTGTAGTGTGAAGAGGCAGTTGACTAAATGTAGGAGAGGTGACTTGAAGCAATTTGGGTACGGGTCACTATTGGTGTCATTCTTCCTTGAGAGGGTTCCCTTGCTGAGGTTGTAGGTTGAGTGGGGTTTATCGACTCCAGAGGATCCGAGGATGCTGAGGTGGTGTAACCTCATGGCCTGACATGTAGCTGGACCAATCATCAAATACAATGATTCCTTCTTTGACTAGTTACGGACACAAATGTTGATGGCCGATGATTATGCCTATGCTAGGTTGGACTTCCGAGGGGATCTGGACTTGGCCCTACTCGAGGACACTCAGTCAGGAGATCTAGGTAAGAAGTACACATTTTTTCACTTTTTCAATGTTTTTGTGAGTTTTATCATATGCAAATGTTTTTAATGTTTGTCCAAGGTCTAATTACAAAAATTCTTTTTTGATGACACAGACGTGGGGCCTTATCGACCTCCGGGTACTTGTCCTATTTAGAAACAAGGAGAGGTGGCTCCAGTGCCACAATGGGACACTGAAGATTATGAGGCAATGGAACAAAACTTAGAGGGTTTGACTACCAACATTCTGGACATGCCTCTCGGAGAGGTCCCGCGGTGTTATCAACATCATACGGTGGGCGTGTCAGAGTCCATTGATCGACTGCTTCGTAGGGTTGCCCGGGAAGTCGTGTGTTATTGTGAGCGTCATCCATGACGTTACTTTGTAGAAGCTATGAGCTTCAGATTTTGAAATTTTGGTTCTTGGATAGAACTTTTTTGTGAAAAACTTTTTGATCGTTATATATACATATATACGACTTCTACCAGCTTATCTCATGTTATGTGATGTGATGTGATTGGTTTATAAATGGCCCAAATGTCTGTCTAATACATAGTTAGCTAATGCATCAGTTAATGTATTTAGACATCTAGGAATATGTTGATACTCAAAATAATCAAAATAACGTTCCAAGAGGCGAATTTGCAAATATACCCGTAATAAAGTAGGACTTCGAATAGCGTAGACATTACTTAACTGTAGTACTACTAGCTGTGAATCGATTCGCACGACCAAGTGACAGATACCGAGTGAGATAACATCAATCAACAGTTCGATAACGACGCTATACTCTGCAATATTGTTGGTCGCATGACCGAGGCACACACCTCGTAGAGTGATAAGTTCGTTTGTAGGGGCGTAAATTGCCCACGCAACAAAAGTAAGGTTCTGAGTACTATGGCTAGCACCATCAACGAAGCTAATGTGGGGTAGCGAAGACTCTGAAATCTGGAAACCAAACACAACGTAACATAAGGGCAGAGACCAGATAACGAAAAAAAAATACTACAGTAACACACAAGAAGTATGATACAATAAAATACAAGTACTCGTGCACAGGTGATCTTATGCATAGTACTTCTTTAAGTACAACCCATTTCTGGGTTCACTCAAAGGGATACCATCGTAATCTACTAACTCGTAAGCTCCTTTCTCCAAAACTTGTCTAACGATATAAGGACCTCGCCACATGGCTTTGAATTTTCTAGCTCCTAGCATATCTTGATCTTGTTCGTAGAGGAGAACCAGATCTCCTTCGGAGAAAATGCGAGGCTTGACATGTTTGTCATATTGGGCCTTGACACGTTTCTTCTAGGCTTCTATGACTAGGGTAGTGTCACGTCAAGTTTCTTCTAATCACATGAGATACAACAGATGTTCTTCCTCGACAGAAGTGTTTGGTAGGAGTTCGACAGCTAGTTTTAAGGAGGGTATCTCACATTCAATCGGGAGGATGGCTTCTAGACCATAGACTAACCAGAATGGTGTAAACCCAGTAGCAGAATTGATGAACATCCGGTAAGCCCACAATGCTAAAAACAACATTGTGTGCCAACTTGTTTTTTAATCCCTATCATTCGTCGAAGCATGGTTATGAGAACTTGGTTAATTGCTTCAACTTGGCCGTTGGCTTGTGGGTAATAGGGCGTTGAGATTTCATGGCGAAGACCCAAATTTTCAGTGAGTTCGGACATCATGAAGTTTCTAAAGAGGCTACCGTGATCAGTGACGATAGCCTGAGGAACACCAAAATGAGCTATGATGTGATTGAAAATGAACAATGTTGCAATCTTTCCAGTGTTGTCAAATGTCGGCATCGCCTCGGCCCATTTCATAAAATAATCTACGGCTACAATAATGTATCCATGCCCCCCGGCTGAGTGGGGGTGACATGTCATGAAATCGATACCCCATTTCACAAAGGGACCAACAGAGACCACAGGGTGAAGAGGAGTAGGATGTGATCGTATCTTATGATTATAGGTCTGGCAAGCGTGGCATTTTTGGACGGTGATTATGCAATCGTTAAATAAAGAAGGCCAAAAATACCATGCTCATAAGATCTTCTGAGCAGTAGCATACCTGGACATATGACCACCACAGGCTCCAGAATGGCAGTCATTTAAGGCTTTCTCACCTTCGTTGAACGTGAGGCAGCGTCGAAAAACTGAGTCAATTCCACGACAATAAAGAGTATCCCCGAGGATAATATATTGATGGGCTTGGTAGCGTATTCGACGTCGGTCAGTACTAGGCAAATTGGGCTGAAAAGTCTGGGTTTGGAGATATATGATAATATCACCATACCAAAGATCATCATAACTAATTAGGAAAAGGGATTCATCAGGTAATGAATCGGCTGCTACATTTTTCGTTTCAGAGTAGGGAAAGTTGCATATCAACTCGACAAACACTAAGGACTTCTTGGACTTAGCTCATTCGAATTCCAAGTCAAACTCCTAGAGTATCACAATCCATTTGGAGTATTTTCCCCCTAGAAATTGATGTGTGAGAATGTGTTGCATAGGGTTGCAGTTAGAAATTACCGTAGTCTTGCGAGAGAGGATATAGTGTCGGAAACGTTGAACTGCTTGGATGGATGCCAAGGCCAGTTTTTCGACATGTAAATACTTGGTTTCGGTAGGTGTTAGACTTCGACTCAAGTAATAGATAACATGTTCGTCATGAGAATCATCGTCTTGGACGAGAACCATAACAATGGTGTAATCTGAGGCTGCGAGGTAGAGGAAATAA
>ML807980.1:49349-65780 GCA_009831015.1 Picea engelmannii
GTTTCAAAGCTTCAAAGGATTTGTTTGTGATGGTATCCCATATGAACTCAGACCCCTTTTTGAGTAGTCACGTAAATCCAAGAGTTATCTCGACATAGTTCGGGATGAAACAACGAAGAAAGTTTGCTTTCCCTTGCAAACTTTGTAACTGGCGAAGTGTAGAAGGAGGAGGGAGATTGAGAATCACCTCAACCTTTAAAGGATCTACCCTGATCCCTTGACGTGAAACAATAAAGCCTAGAAGTCGGTCGGATTCTACGCAGAAAACGCATTTGTGAGGATTCAAGCGTATATGGTAAAACCAACAGCGGAGGAAAATGGCTCGAAGGTGGATTGGATGATCGACCCGACACATGGAATGAGCTGGTAAGTCATCAAGATATGTCTACACAATGTGCTTGATATCATGGAAGACATAAGACATAGCGCGCTGAAAAGTGGCACCAACGTTCTTTAGACCGAAAGGAAGTTTCTGATAGGCGAAAGTGCTCCAAGGACAAATAAAAGTGGTTTTGTGTTGATCCTCGGGAACAATGTTGATTTGATTATATCCGGAAAAACCATCCATCAAAGAGAATATTTCACTTCCGGCACAATCATCGACAATCTAGTCGACGGAAGGGGTAGGAAAGTTGTCTTTGGGACAAGCTTTGTTAATATCCCTATAATCAACGCATACATAGATTGTGCCTTGTTTCTTGTCAATCAAAAGAAGATTGGAAATCCAGTCAGTGAGGGCCATCGGGTAAATAAAGACGGCTTTGAGAAGTTTCTCGACTTCAAGCTTGATAGCGGTTGCTTTACATGGGTTAACTGGATGAAGGCTTTGTCGGATGGGTTTAGCGTTTGGGTATGTCTTAATCTCATGTATCACAATGTTGGGGTCCCAACATTTCTTCATAGCTCCAGGCAAAGACATCACAAAATTATTTGAAAAGGGACTTGTAGGTGACGATTTCATCAAGGGAACATGAAGCTCTAATATGCACATTTTTGACAATTCCAGGTTTGATGGATATGTCGAGGGGGATAGTGGGTGAGATATTTCTTAAGTTCCCTTCGAAAAACACATTGTGTGTGGACTCGGGAACAGTTGAAATGATGACAACGGTCGACGAGGTCGAGATCCGTTGGTAGCTCTCGATGGTGTGTTGTTACAAGAAGAGGATGGAATGGTGATGTCCATCGTTCCAGGGGGTGTCTTCCATGATAGACATAATCATCTTGTCCGTGGGAAAAATGACACGGAAAGGATCTGGAAATAAATCACCAAGAGAGGGGGTAGAAAGGGTTGTCAATTGAATGGCTTGATAGGCGGATTCAACCGGACTCAAAGGCATTTCGTCGTCGTAACGAAGATGATCGCTGGGGTCGGGTACCATTCATGGGTCGTGAAACGTAGGGGTTCTATGAATCGAGGTGGAGATCATGTTGATTGAAGTGACAGATGAGTGTGGAACATCGAGTGGTGAAATGGGGAAGTTACCCATTAACGAAGAGTCTTTGAGAAGACCTACACCAACATTCTCGTAACCGTGGGGGGGGGGGGGGGGGGGGGGGGGNGGCGATGAATGGTATGTTTCCATTACGCGTATCCAAGTTAAATAAGGCTAATTGGTCGACGGTAATTACCTTTTCTTGATGTGGGAAATGTACAACACGAAAAAGAGTCGACACAACTGCGCACATGGAATCGATCTAGCTACAGCCAAGCAGAAGATTGTAATCGAGAGGAGTGTCAAAGACTTCCACTTCGACTTGGACCGTTTTTCCTTCTATCATGATTGGTAACGAAGGAAGGACACCGTAAGGCTGGAAACTAGAGCCATTAAAGGATTTGAGTGTGTTATGGGATTCAGTCAAAGAGGGAGAGTCGATGGCTTTCCAGCAAGTAACAGACATGACACACGTCAAGACACCCTCGTCGATAACAGTTCTACAAATTTTTTTGTCGTAGACAATCACTTGTATTTGAAATGCAAGTTGAGGGGGTAACCTTGGAATGTGATCTTCCAAGTCAAAAATTATTAAATTCGTATCCGTCGAGTCGATTCCACCGATAGCTTTCAACAACACCTTCTGTTGTATGGGACAACTTTGAAGGACTTCTAGGGCTAACATCACAGATGGTGCTTGGGCCAAATCTTCAACAATGTTGTAGTTCTAGGCAGCACGAGCATTAGGATTGAAAGATGATTTTTGAACGATGCCCTTTGGAGGGGGGAAAAGAACTGTGTCAAGGCTCGGTCATTCGAGATGAAGAGGGTTGTTGGTAGGTGGAGTCGTGGGAGATGGTTGGACCAATGAAGGAGGTATAACATCAACCTTCTCTTTAGAGGGAGAATAATCTTTGGCTCGAGTGGTAAGTGCGATGTCATTCTTCTTTGAATCGCCAGTACAAATTAATACATAATATGTAGTGGAGGGGGATGGTTGGTCATGAATGAACAATTGGGCCTATTGTTAAGAAGGGAAGGGTTGTGACAAAACAACCAGAGTGGGTGGTTTCGGGGCCCCTTGAAGGAACTTAGTAACCTCGGTGTGTCGTGGACAATCCTTCGTGTAGTGATCATCACCATAGATAAGACAAGGATATCGAGGTTTTCACTTATCCCTATCATCAATGGGCGGTGTTTTGGTTCTCTCTGCTTGCAAAGTATTTTTTTCCTCCTTATTCTTACCCTTTCCCTTTCTGGATTTGTTTTTACCGGTGGGGGTAGATTGAACCACATTTACCTCAGAAGTCTTGCCAGTGGGAGGGGTAGGAGACAGA
Source organism: Picea engelmannii (assembly GCA_009831015.1). NCBI lineage: Eukaryota > Viridiplantae > Streptophyta > Pinopsida > Pinales > Pinaceae > Picea > Picea engelmannii. The sequence continues at coordinate 52,123 of ML807980.1, forward strand.
GCTTTTTGAACATTAGAATAAATGGGTTTGGGGTTGTTGCTTAAGGAGAAATGTGGTTGGGCATGGAAAGTACCAATCACACCATCAGATGCATGAGAAGAAGTAGAGTAGTTGAAGTGGCGGAAGTTGAAGGACAAGGTGCATCAGGGAGTAAGTCGTAAAGAGTACCCGTTTGTGAGTAAACGAGGTCAAGGTATTGAGCACGACTAATGGCATGTTCTTTCATGACAACCCCACCCATGGTGATGTCATGAACAATGTCATTCACAAATGATTTCGTGAACCACTCTGCCAGTAGTTGATCGGGAAGTTCGAGTTTGATGAGACGTCGTCTTTGTCACCACTCATGAATGTGATCAGAGATATGAGTGGCTTTGTTTTGTTTGAAGGAACTCAAAATCTCGGTCCCTATTTCATAACAGATCAATAACTAGTAGTGGGTGAGGAAATCCATAGTGAGGGTGTTGAAGTCGACGAAGACACCTCATGGTAATTCTATATACTACTTCGCAGTAGAACCCGTGAGAGTTCATTGAAAAAGGCGTAAATGAATAGAGTCATCCATCAAGGAGTTGGATGAGCACTAGAGGTGAAAAGTCATGACGTGATTGTTGGGGTCCTCTCCCTCTTTGCCATCGAATTTAGGGATGTATGATGGGAGTTTGGCAGGAATAGCGGGCCATTGGGGAGAGTGACGAATTGGATCGTTTAAAATCCTCGACGGATCCAGGAGGTCCAAAGTGGCTAAGAAGGGTAACTGTCTATTCACATGTGGGTACTGGTGGCTTTGGGGAGGGAGTCCCGTCGACAAACCAATGGGACCATAAGAAATCTGCATATAATGCGAAGACCCAGGCAGATTCAGTGGTTGTTGTGGAGGCAAGTAACTCATAGGATTGTACCCTTGAACGGGGGCATGGGGTTGAGCAATCGAGCCCCAAATAGGATTCGATGTACCTGGACATGGTTGGCCTATACTAGGGGGTATAACGGAGGTAACTTGAGGTTGTTGCCCCCCAGTCGGTTGAGGATTATGTTGTATCAGGTGATTCCAATACTGGGCCAAGGACAAAGGTATGTTTTGTCTGTAGGGTGGGGTTGGTGGGGGTTGTCCTCCAATCGGGGGTTGAGTTCCAATTGGGGGTTGTGCTCCAATCAAGATTTGTGTCCCAATTGGGATTTTCCCTACAAAGGTGGGTTGATTCGAGCCTCCTTGGTGAGATTGTCCACCAACAGGAATCTGGTAATTTGGTGTGAACGATGGAAAGGTGCCACTAGGATTAGTGCCACCAATAGAGGATGGAGAAGGTCCTATGAAAGGGGGCTGAGGAAGTGTTGGAATGAAACCGGGAGGAGAGTGCCTAGAAGTAGTGGGACCACCAGAAGTTCCGGATGGGGTTTGCGTAGGAATGGAAATAGAGGCATTCAATGCACGATATCCCGGTGGAAGTGTCGAGGTGACTCTGGGCAAAAGTGGTGTGCCAATGGGGGCTTGACTGTCTGCGGTAATCCCGGTGTGAATACTCATAGTATCTGTGTAATGGACCATTTGTAAAGGGAGGGTCAAGATGTGGTCAGCTCGTGGAGTGTCTGTTCCAGGAAAATAATATGCAGTAGTAAAAGGTACTGCGTCTGGGTCAGAGGTTTCGGGGAATGCAGGTGAGACGGTGATATTAACGCCTGCTACTGAACCAAAGAGATCACGTCTAAAAACACCAGTGGACCAAAAAGGATCTTGGCCCTCAAGTCCTGGAAAAGGTCCAGTCGGTGATCCAAAAGACAAAACAACTAAGTCTCCAGAATAATTCACTCACATAATATGTCTCTCAGAATTGGGGTGAAGTCGAAAGTCCTCTCGAGAATTGGTAATTCGAAACCTTTCTAGAGATTCAGTTCTTTCTACTTGTGGAGTGGTGACATCTTGGACTTCACTTTGTTGAGGAGAGCCCTCTGGTGAGCTGGTAGGCAAGGGTTGAGAACCTTCCATATTTTCTGGGGGTAAGCCCTGCATTCTACGTGAATGACGTGGAGGGTCTATTGTGAACGAGTTAAAAACTTACAGAGAAAAATTCTATGGTCAATTTGGGTAAACCAACAACATGCGCTAGTAAAAAATCTAGGAAACAACATCAAGCAAATAAGACCTTCTAATTCTGAAGTTACTAGTTGGTGATGAAATCCAATGTCGCAACAACGAGACAAGAAGGGGTCAGGCTAGGGTGGAAAAGTTACGCTGACGACTTGCTTAATGGACTTACACCCTGGTGCAAGCTTCCACACATAATCGTGGGTACACCCTCCAAGGAGTCCGAGTGAGTTTGGCCAACGTCGATTCCAGGTACCATGAAGACTTGCCCCTTCATAGTCACCTTGTGTAAGACCCTAAGAAGATAGGCCACTAAGGTTACCACTAACAACAATAAAGCCTAGGGGGACAGTCGACAGTCCGATCCACATGCAAGAGCAGGGTATCTAGCCCGAAATCAACTTGAGAGGCTTCCACTCATCATTGTGGGTATAGCTTCCAGTGACCCCTGTAATACGTGCAATCTCTACACCTATATCAACAAAGCAGGGTGAGTAATTCTGTCAATATCAATGCGACCTCGGGTTTGACCCTTGTGTGAGAAGGGCTTCCCAGGAAAAAATGTTGCAAATGGAATTTGACACTCCTTAACACAAGATGATATTGTGTGTTTTGTGCTTTGGAGAGTGTATCTCTCTACCTATTCCAAATTTCTAGCCTAGCTAATTGTTGGTGTAATAGAGTCCTAGAAAAGAGTTACTAGTTAAATTTTAAACTTGTGCAATATTATTAAAGGTTGTTGTTACTCAAAGGTGACGGAAATGAAACCGATGTTGTGTGAGACTCTGACCCAACAATGCATAGATAGGAATGAAAAATATCAATTATTGTTCGATGAATCCTATTTACAGGAGGGAAAGAGGAGTTTTCTGGAACAATCTTGAACTACGATATACAATCTTCTTTAAAATGCAATATCAACGAATCACGTAACAATGGCAATTCTCTATTTGTTCAATTGATTTCCAAATATTTTCAAAATGAAAATGTTTTTTTTTTTAAAGAAAAATGTTTTTTACTTTTCAAAAAGAACCACACCATGGTGGTGAAACTAAGGAAAACCAATAACTAACGAAGTGGAATAAATAAAACTCAAACCAATCTTTCAATGGAGACAAAAAAAAAATGACAAGCAAACAAGACTAGTCTTTTCAACTGCATGAGAACAACGATTTTCCAAGTAATGAGCAGATGAGAAAGACAGACAATCCCAACTTTCAAACCGATCAGCGGCTCCTAACCAAACAAGTACTCAGATCCCAAGATCATAGATTATATCCTTGCTAAGAAAAGGTCAAGAGATGACAGTTGAGAAAAAGAATGAACAAGAAGAGTCTTTGATTTCCGAAGACTGGTCATTCACAAAATCCGAAGTCAAGAAACAATCAACCAGTGGCCCAAGAAGTTCTTTTCAGACACACATACTAATCTAGGCATCTGAGCATACAAAAACCTTAATTCCAAAAAATTTTAAAAATGGGTTCGTAGGCTATCAGTAATGTACAGTGCGAGAATGGAGCATTCTCGCAGTCTGGTCACAAGTAGGGTGTGAGAATCTTTCACTGGACTGAAAGGCAGAGTGCGAACTCAAGGGGTTCTTGCAAGCCACATAGGGGTTCAATTCGAGAAGGCCTGACACTAGGCAAAATTTTGGAAAAAGACAAAAATTTTGAAGGGACTTCTAGACCCAGAGAGTCTGTTAGGGTCTCCTGAAGACTCAGAGATTTATAGAAATGAAGAAAGGTAAGGCAAGAGAAAATGGCCAAGGAAAAACACCAAAAACCACTAAAAAATGGGTTTCATCCCCAACAGAGTCACCAATTTTGTTATCGTACTAATTGGTAGGTGCGGACACTAACAGATCTCCCTAGATCCACTTGGATCTAGAACAAAACAGGACAGGATATGACCCTTTCCCTAAGTTGCAATCATTGAATTAGCTAGTAAGGAGGAACGAGTGACATACCTTTGTATCGCTTCCTTAGGTCTCTGTTGCTCTTGCTTCGCTCCAATGCTCTCGTGAGGTCAAGACCAAGACAACACAAACCAACCAAAGTGAAGATAGAAAAATGTATTCAATCGTTAACTTATGCATATGATCAAGGAATTACACAATAAAGTAAGAATGACTTTATGGGAAAAGGACATGCCGCTGTATCATGTTGATTGAAAGTAGAAGATACAACCTGATCGTCTTGATGTCACAAGCTTCCTTTCAATGACTCTTGGTTCCAACACACACACTTACTTTTTACTTGCATGAAGAAGATCCAATTCTTCTTGATAGACCAACTAGAGTCTCCAAGCTTCTGTTCAAGCAAGATTCTTCACACAATTCCTTCACCAATTCTTCAATTAATCTTTCTTAACCTTTTCCATGAGAATCCTTTCAATATATAGGAGAGGGTGAGATGGTTACATGGATGAGAATGATCCCATCAAATTAGAGAGGCCAGTAAAATGAAAACCATATGAATGCCAACTCATTTTCTAGAAGATTCCCTTCTAGAAGCCTCGAGACTTCTTCTCTTTTCCAAGCTTAAAAACAAGTTTGCACCCTGAGTATAGAGAAAACTGCAAGAAGTTCGCACCCTAGATGAAGGAGGTCTGCGAGAATGGGTCATTCTCGCACCCTAGGCCATATGCAGCCTGCGAACTCACTTTGAAAATATGTTTTCTGGAAGGAGATAAATGCCACTTTTCTCAGGAGAAAGTTCTTGTTGGGAGCCTGAGTACACCATTGTTAATACATCACCAAGATTACCAAAATCATGTGTAACAGTCCCAAAGACAATTATCCAACCCCTTTTGTTGACTAGATTGTTGATGTCTATGTCAGGAGTGAAATCTTCTCCTTGATGGAAGGATTCTCCGGCTATAATCAAATCAATATTTTTCCTGTGGATCAACATAAGACTACTTTTATTTTCTCTTGGGGAACCTTTTCATACCGGAAACTACCTTTCGGTCTAAAAAATGTTGGTGCGACTTTTCACCGTGCTATGTCTTACTATTTTCATGACATTAAGCACATTGTACGACCCTATATAGATGATCTACCGACGCATTCTATGCGTCATCAAGATCACCCAACACATCTACGAGCCATTTTCCTACATTGTCGTTATTATCGCATACGTTTGAAGCCACACAAATGTGTTTTTTGTGTGGATTTTGGACGACTTCTTGGTTTTATCGTGTCTATACATGGGATTAGGGTAGACCTCTTGAAGGTTGAGGATATTCTCAATTTACCTCCTCCTTCCACACTACGCCAACTCCAAATTTTGCAAGGGAAGGAAATTTTTTTGTGTCGATTCATTCCCAACTACGCTGGATTAATGAAAGGATTTACTCAACTCCTTAAGAAAGGTTATGCTTTTGTATGTTATGACACTTCCAACAAAGAATTTGAAGCTTTGAAACTCACCTTAACTTGTACACCACTGTTGTTCCCACCTTATTATAGTCGAGATTATTTCTTGTACTTAGCTTCTTCAGAATCTACCATTTCTATGGTTTTAGTCCAAGAGGATTATTCACACGATGAATATGTTATATGCTATTTGAGTCGGAGTCTCATGACCACCGAAACCAAATATTTACATGTGGAGAAACTGGCCTTGGCATCTTTTCAAGTTGTTCAACATTTTCATCACTACATCTTATTACGCAGAACCACAATCATTTCTGATTGTAACCCCATGCAACATATCCTTACTCAACAATTGATGGGGGCAAGTACTCTAAATGGATAGTTATTCTCCAAAAGTTTGATTTGGAGTTTGAACATGCCAAGTCAAAGAAGTCTTTGGTTTTTGTTGAATTGATATGTGACCTTCCCTCTACTGAAACAGAAATTGTGGCAGAGGATTCTTTACCCGATGAATCTCTCTTTCTGATCAATTCTGACGACATGTTGTATGGATATATTATCATTTATCTCCAAACCCAAACTTTTCGGGTTAATCTTTCTAGTAGAGATCGTCGTCGAATTCGGTATCAAGCCCGTCAATACATTATCCTTGGTGATACCCTTTACCATCGTGGTATTGATTCCATATTTTGACGATGTATCACCTATGATGAAGCTAAGAAAGATTTGAATGAATGTCACTTTGGATCATGTGGCATTCATATGTCTGGGTATGGCAGTGCCCAAAATATCTTACGAGCTGGTTATTTATGGCCTTCATTATTTAAAGACTGTATTACTGTTGTCTAGAAATTCCACGCTTGTCAAACCTACAACAATAATATCTGATCTCACCTTGCTCCTCTTCACCCTGTAGTTTTCATTGGTCCATTCGCTAAATGGGGTATTGAATTCATGACATGTAACTCTCACTCGGTCGAGGGGCATGGATACATTATTGTAGATGTGGATTATTTCACTAAGTGGGCCGAGGCGATGCCTACATTTGATAATACCGAGAAAACTGCAACGTTATTCATATTCAATCATATCGTTACTATATTTGGTGTCCCTCAAGCCATCGTCACTGATCATGATAGTCATTTTCACAATTTCATGATGCCTGAACTTACCGAGAAGTTGGGTCTTCGACATGAAAACTCAACCCCCTATTATCCACAGGCCAATGGCTAGGTTGAAGCAATAAACAAAGTTCTCACTACTATGATTCGACGCATGGTAGGAATTCACAAGTCAAGTTGGCACACAATGTTGTTCTCAGCATTGTGGGCCTATCGCACATCCGTTAATTCTTCCATGGGATTCACACCTTTCCAACTAGTATATGGTATTGAAGCAATTTTTCCGATTTGATGTGAAATCTCATCTTTGAAACTAGTTGTCGAACTTCTCCCTAACACATCAGCTGAAGAGGAACTTATTTTGTATTTTATGCAATTAGATGAAACCCATCGTGATGCTTCCTTAATCATTGAAACTCATAAAAATCATGTCAAATCTCAATATGACAAGCATGTCAAACCATGTGTATTTTCTGAAGGTGATCTAGTTCTCCTTTACGAACAAGATCGTGATTTACTAGGGGCCGGTAAATTCGAGCCCATGTGGCGGGGTCCTTATATTTTGAAATGAGTGTTGGAGAAAGGGGCTTATGAGTTGGTAGATTATGATGGAATTCCTTTGAGTGAACCCATAAATGGGCTTTACTTCAAGAAGTACTATGCTTAAATCATATTTTCATGAGTGTTGTGTATTTTTAGTGTATCATACTCTTGTGTGCTTTTTCATTTTTTGGTTCTGCCCTTCAACTGCTTACCTTGCATTGTTCTTGGCTTCCATTTGTCGGTGTCTTTACTACACTATATTGGCTTCGCTGATGGCACTAGTTGCAGTAATCAAAATTTAGCATCTGTTGCTAGGGAAATCTATGCACCTACATATGAATTGATCAGTCTACATGGTGTTTTCCTTGGTCGTGCAACTAATAATATCGCATAATACAATGTAGTTATCAAGTTGTTAACTGACATTGTTTCACTTGGAATATGTCATCTTATTGCATGACTTGATTCACAGTTAGTATTACTACAATTGAGTAGCATTTATTCCATCTGAAGTCCTACTTTGTTAAGGGTATATTTACGAATTCGCCTCTTGGAACAACATTTTGATTACATCGAATATCAACACATTCCTAGATGTTTAAATACATTGACAGATGCATTGGCTAATTATGTTTTAGATAGACATTTGAGAAAATTATAAATACAATCAGACTTTTTACAAAAACAAGTAAGCCAGTAGGAACTTTATATTTATAATGATAAAAGTTTACAAAAAAGTATTTGTCCAAAGACCAAAATATAAAAAATGTGAAGCTCATGGCTTCATGTTAAAAAAGCATCAAGGATGTTGCTCGTTGTAACAAGTGAATTCCTTTTCTACTCTGTAGGAGCAGTCAATCGATAGATGTAGATACACCCACTGTGTGGCATTGATAGTACCTAGGAAGCTCATCCACCGTGGCATCAGGGACATGCATGGTTAGTCCCTCTAGGTTCTATTCTATAACCTTGAGATCTGTGACAACTACCCCTACTACAACACCTCTCTATCTGTGCCTCTATATGGGAGATGATCCCAATGGATGATAATGCCCCACATCTACATTGTTGAGAGTATTCGATTAGTCATCAGATAAATAACACAAAAAACATTTTATATAATTAAAATATTAAAAGCATTGTATAAACAAAAAATTCCTTCTTACATATGTCCCCCCACTGGGATCCATCAAGAAGAGTTAGATCTGGATCCCCTTGAAAATCTGCCCTGGCATATGCATAATGTTCCACCATGAGCAGTCGATTCCTCGACCATTGGAAGAAGACATTGTCATACTTGACAATGGGAACACCACCATGTCGAGCCATAAGATACACCCACTTCTTCATTCGTGGATCTTATGGAGCAGGTATACCCCAGTCCACCTGCATATGTAGGATAGGAACCCTCTCCAAGAAGAAGGACACCAAAATGGACCCATATCCAAATTGCTTCAATCGACCGTTTCGGCACTTCATAAGTTGTTTTTTCATGCTTTTCAAAACCCCCTCACACCAATTGAAGACTCTGGGTTCCATGCACTCTATCACATACTGAAAATGTCTCTTCAAAGCCATATGGGGAGATACACTCCCTGCCATGCGAGTAATAGTGTAAAGGATGGCCTGCAACGGTAAATCCTGGACATCTCAGATGGATACCTTGCCACTGTGTTTTTGGGTACCTGGCACACAATGATGGTGAACATAGTAATCCATAGGTTCACCTCCACCCTTGCTTCATGTGAGCGATACCCATGAACCACGACAAGACATTTCTTTCAAGAAATAGATATCATTTATATATATTGTGAGTGTATGAACACCCACGTGAAATGGTTGTTCATTCACATCCCACATGTGAACCAAATACTCTAATAGCCTCACTTGGGCTCTCATGACCTAAATCCTGAAAAATCTAAGTAACCCACATTGCCTTAGATCCATAACTATCCCTGGTTCATTCCCAAAGAAATAATCCTCTTCTTCATGCTCTTGCTCACACCACTCCAGCATCTTGACCAAGGAAAGTCTGCCAAGGACCATTAAAAGAAAGTTAGAAACATAAAAATCCTTTCCTGGGGGTTTTTTCTAGTTAGGTTTATCTTTTTAAATTTTTGGTTCTAGTCGTTGCAAGGTTGTGCATTCACGCATAGCGACATCATCGCACCTTGCCTATAGGGTCACCTACGACAACACAAGGTCATCATAGTTCACGATATAGGGCACTTGCGACGATCTCAACGCACAGGTATCCCCAAAAAATTGACCCAACACACAAATTTAACCAATGAAAACAAATTTTGAAACCATTCAAATATGAAGAGGAAGAAGATTACTTGTTTGACAGAGATGGTTCACAAAATGATCCACCACACACTCTGCAATCGACGGTTGAAATTCGGGGAGAAAAAGGGATTTGGAACACTATTTGGGTAAATTTGCAAATGAAATGGTAAAATGGTGTTTTGGGCCTATTTTATTGTTTTTTACCACTTTTTATTTGCAAAATTATATTATTTAATATTTTATCCATGACCTAAAGTCTTAACAACTTGGCAAAGTGTTGACTTTTGTAGATTAAAAAGTCTAGAGACGAGACATTTGAACAAAGGTCCACCCTTTTCTGTTTGTTATTGCATATTTCTTATGTATAGATCCTTTTAAGGTTTTTAAGGAAAAACTCTGAGCAGAGTCTTAATTATTTCTCACGCGCGTGAAACCATGAGAATGTAATCGAGTAGTCTTTTTTTGTTTTTTAGAACTCGCATTGGTAATATGAAAAACTAAAAACAATGGATTATCCTTTAACCTCTTTTATAACTCCTTAAAAACGAAAATATGGCCAAGCGACCTTGTTCTTTTCACGCTCATAAAAGTATTTGAAGAAAATGTTTGATGAGTAGTAGGTTATTTATTTTTCGGTCTCGTCGGACTGACTTACGAAAAAGGACCTGATGGAGTTCTCTTTAAGTATTTTTCAGACTCTCTAAAATTGAAAAACCCATGAGTTTTCTTTCTTTGGACTCATTAAACAAACATTGAAAGACCCATATGGGATCAAACCACTCCTTCTTAGGGTTCGTTAAACATACTCTGAGGGACTCATTCGAAGGATGATCTTATATCTACAAGCATATGTTATCCTCTTCAAGCTTGCATAAAAATAAAGAGGTACTTGCCAGAAATGGTGGGGAAATATTGGGAAATAAATGTGTCTCTATATTTGTGTTAGTGGAAGTAATAGTCGCTCTTGAACATGACACCCCTCTTCATCACTGTATTCGGGTTGGGAAATCCATTTGTCTCTCGTTTGACCATCCAAAATTTCATATGTTGGGTCCTCCTTGAGTCAATGTTGCCAAGACAACTGTTGTGTCGTTCATATGTTCAAGAGAAGTCCAACCTAAACAAGCCTTCTATCGAGTAGGCCATTTGCATTTATAAATTTTCTACCATGTTGGCCTTCCCTGTGTCAGCTCTGAATCACTTCATACCCTGGTATTCTTCAATCTGTTAAATATTTTGTGGCATTGATGGGGGATACATCAAGGCCCTCCTATGACGAGTCTTTTCCTTTCAACTTCAACTCATTATCCGGGAACAAGACTTAGAAATCATTTAGTACCTTAGAGTCTGCATGTCTCAACAACAGGTTTCTTCGCTTTCAACAGTGGTTTGACATCATTGACCCCTGATTGGAAGATTCCATCAAATGTTCGAATTCAACTCATTTATTCACATTCATTGGATTGTACTAGAGTACCTTGGGAGTCATTAACATCAAATGTGATTTCCCTCACACTTGTTAACGGTTTTCATTAATGACCGATAATCAAGTGGTTTCTACCATGTTCGACTTCAACACCTATAATCACATGGCTAGATTCATACTTAGAGACGATGGAATTGAAGACCCTGGATCTTATCATTTTGGTCCAGGTTGCGACGGAGTATTCATAAGTTTGTATTGACACATAGATCCATTGTGTATGTCTCGTGGCTATGTCTGAATTTGAATTATTTTAGAGCATAGATCCACAATGTATTCCTGGTGGCTATGTTGAATCATGATAACATGGATCCACGGTGTATGTTTAGTGGTCATGACTCACTTGAAATTTATGATTAGAGTCACTTGTATTCTGAGCATGGGAATTCCTACCTCAGAAAATGGTATGTTATTATGCAGATGCTTGATTGTTTGCAGGTTCTCGATCGATGCGCTCCTTGTTTTCGACACACACATTCTACAAAGTATTTCAATTGTCACGAGTTCCATCTTCATACTTTGAGGGGCATTCTGTTACACATTATTTTGGTCACCTCAGTGATCAACTAACAATATGTATTCATGTTCCCTGGAAATATTAAAAGAGACTTTCTCCATGAGAAAAGTGGTTTGCTTTCCTCTTTCAAAAACCATAATAAGAAAGGTCGTTGCACCCTGCTATATACATGGGGTGTGATAATGTCTGATTGTCTCACTCTACCCTAAAAATGGATTGTGATGTCGTCGCATGTTTCTTGTGCATAGGGTGCGATGATGCTTAAAGCATATGAAAATTCAAAATTCACAAATGTTCTAGAAGGGGATCTTCTAGAAGATGAGGTGGCCTTCGATCGGTTTGGATCTTACTCGCTTATTTGATTTAGTGGGATCATCCTAATATCCTCATCCATATATCTTTCACACTATATAAAGAGGGATCTCTCATGGAAAAGGCTAAGGTTGAATAGGCTAAGATTTGCATGGAGAGTTATACTTCAGATTATGCTTGATCGCTTTGCTTTAGTTCTTCAAGTCAGATTATGGATCTTCTTCATTCAAGGCATTGGATAAAAGGTGTGTGTGTTGAAGCAAAGATCTATTGAAAGGGGACCTTGCAACATCAAGGCATGGGTTGTATTCTCCACTTTCCATTTAATTTAAAATAACAATACATTTCTTCCCTATAAGACCATCTCGTCTTCTATTGTATAATTCCTTGATATTATACATAAACTTCATTAGAATATATATATCTTTGTTTTCCCTCTTTTTTGGTTTGTGATTCTTAGACAGTCTTACCATTCTGTAAACCCAAGGAAGGAGCTACAAGGACGACACTAGTGAGGATCAAACTTCATTTAAAATGTATGTCACTTGTACCTCACTAAAGTAGTCTATATGACAATGAAGTTTAAGGCGAAGTGTGTATTATGTTATGTTTTGTTCTAGTTTCCTTGGAAGTTAGGGAGATTTGTTTGTGTCTACACTTACTGATTAGCCCGATAACATGGAAAAGCTTACTAAAGCTACCCATTTTATTCTAGTGAAGTCAACTCACAAGGAATACAACATTGTTGATATATACATGAGAGAAATTGCTAGGTTGCATGATGTACCTAAGATGATTGTTTATGACAGAGATCCAAAGTTCACATCGAATTTTTGGAAAGGGATGTTCAAAGGATTTTGGGAAAAATTTGAACTTTAGCACATCATATCACCCTGAGTCAGATGGACAAACAAAGAGGGTAAATAAGGTGATTGAAGATATACTTCGGATGTATGTAATGCATAAACCATCAAAATGGGAAGACTACCTACACTTGGTAGATTTTTCTTACAACAATGAGTATCAAGCATCTTTAAAGATGAGCCCATTTGAGGCACTTTATGGTAGAAAATGCAACACACCAGTGAGCTAGGATAACCCAACAAACAAAGTCATGGTTGGCCCAGATCTTCTATAGGAAATGGAAGAGCAGATGGTGAAGATAAGGCATAATTTAAAGGTTGCCCAAGACAAGCAAAAACGTTGTGTAGATAAAGGCAGAACCCATAGAGATTTTAAAGTAGGTGACCATGTGTTCTTGAAAGTAAAAGAAAGATTTGGTTCCCTGAGGTTGGGAAATTGTTCTAAGATGGAAACATGCTACTATGGGCCATTTCAAATCCTATAGAGGGTTGGTCCTATTGAATATATTCTTGCATTTCTTGCATCCTTGTGTATTCATAATGTTTTCCATGTATCATTGCTTAAAAAATATGTACCTGATGCTAATCATGTCATTGATTGGAATGTGATCTAGGTGGAACCAAAAGACGATTTTTAAGTGCGATTTGTTTGCATATTGGACCAAAAAATCAAACATCTCTAGAATCAAGCCATGGGGCTAGTAAAGGTCCAATAGACCTGGTACAGTCCCGAGGATGCAACTTGGGAATGAGAGGATGATATGAAGGTAGAGTACTCACATATTTTTGAAGACTTTTGAAGTTTTGTATGTATATGTGTATATAATTCACTAAGGACAGTGCATAAATAAGGGGGAGGGGAATTTAATACCCCTAATCTGAATCCAAATTGTAAATGTAAATATAGGATGGTGAGATAGTTGCACAAATTTTTGGTTCATTTTTACGCACACCTGAGTAAGTGCACTAGGATTACCTTGAAGTGTGCATTGAACCAAGATATATATATATATATATATATATATATATATGTATGTATGTATGTATGTATGTATGTATGTATGTATG
>ML807980.1:72542-86564 GCA_009831015.1 Picea engelmannii
TCAATTAGAACTATTTTAAGTCTTGTGGCAGTAGAAGATTTTCATCTTGAACAGTTAGATGTAAAAACAACTTTTCTCCATGGGGATTTGGAGGAAGAGATTTATATGCAACAACCACAGGGGTATGAGGTCAAAGGGAAGGAAAATTTGGTATGCAGGTTGAAGAAGAGCTTATATGGCCTAAAGCAAGCTCCAAGGCAGTGGTATCTGAAGTTTGACAGGTTTATGACAGAACAGGGTTATAGTAGATGTTATTCTGATCACTGTGTTTATTTTAAAAAGATAGAAAATGGAAGCTTTATTATCTTTCTATTGTATGTGGATGACATGCTTATTGTAGGGTCTAATATGCAGGATATACATGTGCTAAAGAATAAATTAGCCAATTCATTTGTGATGAAGGATTTGGGTGTTGCAAAGAAAATCCTTGGTATGAGAATAACAAGAGATAGGAAAAATCGCAAACTAACATTGTCTTAGGTGAGTACATAGAGAAGGTGTTGGAGAGGTTTCGAATGCAGAATGAAAAACCAATTAGTACACCTTTGGCCAGCCATTTCAAATTAACTAAGGAAATGTGTCCCAAGACACAGGAGGAGATATAATACATGTCCAGGGTCCCATATTCATCAGCAGTTGGCAACTTGATGTATACAATGGTTTGCACAAGACCAGATATTGCACATGCAGTGGGAGTTGTGAGCAGATATATGAACAATCTAGGTAAAGAACATTGGGAAGCAGTAAATTGGATTCGCATATACTTGAGAGGTACTGCTAATCATGCATTATGTTTTGGAGGTTCAAAACTTGTTCTACAAGGATATGTTGATTTAGATATGGCAGGTGATAAAGATAGCAGGAGTACCATAGGGTATGTGTTTACTATAGGTGGAACAACAGTAAGTTGGATTTCAAAACTGCGAAATGTTGTTGCACTTTCAACAACAGAGGCAGAGTATGTTGTTGCTACAGAGGTTAGTAAAGAGATGATTTGGTTACAGAGGTTTATGGAGGAATTGGGAAAGAAGCAAGAGAATAGCAGGTTGTACTGTGACAATGAGAGTGTCATTCATCTTGCAAAGAACTCATCCTTCCAATCCAAGACTAAGCATATATAGTTGAGGTACCACTTCATACGATCCGCCTTGGAAGATGGACATTTGAAGTTGGAAAAGATACACACTAGCCAGAATCCTGCAGACATGTTAACAAAGGGAGTAACCAGGGAGAAACTGAGTTCCTACTCAGTTTCAGTTGGTCTTCAAGAATGAAGATGAAGATGAGAAATTTTCTAGGTCCAAGAAGGTTCAGAGTCCAGCATATACAGCAGTGGTGGAGTTGTTGAGATCAGTCTCCAAGTGGGAGATTGTTGGTTGTGGAGACTGATTATCTTCTTGATTTAGAGGTCTTTTACTTTCAGTCGTGTTTATACCCCATGAAGTATTTACACCCCATAAGTATGTACACTCTTCCACGCGGGGGAGTGCAGAGGGGGTACCCCCTCTGCAGGGTCTGGGGGGGATATCCCCCCGGCTGGGGGGTTTGGGGGCAAGTGGGCCCCCAATGGGGGTTCGGGGGCGAAGCCCCAGAAGGAAAAATTGCCTTGTAAATGTATATTGTAATTTCATTGTAAATATAGATCGTTCATTATAAGGTCACAAATCTAACGATAGAGATTATGTTAGGGGTTTTTTCCCTAGAAGGCAACCCTCTTTTATGAGGGAAATGTATTGCGGCTATGGTTGATGGCGAATATTGTATTCTGAGATAGGAGACTATGAGAGAAAGAAGAGGAAGTTACAGCGGGTTTGTTGTAGGTTGTATCCCTTCATATGCTGGATAATAATAAAGGAAGGACCTGGCAATTTCTCTGGTGGACATAGCCCACACTAGGTGAACCACATAAATCTGTGTCTCTATTGTATTGTGTATCTTTTGTGTTTTGTTTCCGCATTTGTTTTATTTTATTGCTCCACGGTCCTGTTTTTCTAACAATCTACCCATAGTATCACTCCTCCTTGTATAGTGTTTATTCTACTATGGGTATCAATTATTGAGTTCCAGTCTCATCTCAACCTATGATAATTTTTAGAAATTAAAAAAAATCCTAGGGAGCCAACATCAATCTAGGCATATTCTATTCAACTCACTATATATAATACCTCCTTATTTCAAACTTTGGGTCACACTATCATTTGTTAGCTTTAAAAATAATTACTTGGCCTCATTTTTGTGCATGCATCTCAAGCTTTTTTTTGTTGGGTTATTATTTATGATCATGGACATTTATGGCTCATCGTTATTGATCTATTTTGATATGAATCTATTATATAGTGCTTGTTCTAGCCATGGGTGTTTGAAATCTGCACTCACACCTTTGTCTAGTTTAAGCACTATGCTTCTCTCATCAACTAACCTCGTTTGTTCCTCATATGTGCACACCCCATGTATTATTTTGTGTTAAGCCTATTTATGTTTTAATGCAGTTCTAAGTACTTTGACCTAGGTATTATTCTTGGTCAATTCTTTGTCGTTTTCAACTATCTTAGGCTTTTTTCCATATTTTTCTAGCTATCATCTTGTTATAGAACTGGCCTAATTTATTTATTTTCACTCAACAATTATAGTTGAGGTAGTATCCTATATTCTTCATGCAATTTTGACACTAGGTCAACCTCTATGTCAATTACATCTTATAATAGACTTTGGTTTTATGGATATACTTTCAGTAGCTAGTTTTTCATTCAAATTCTTCATATAGGCCAACACCAACCCTTTTACTTCATATTCAATCATTCCTTTTCATGTTTTAAACCTAGAATGTTGCTATGCATACCTTGGCATTTACTGTATAATAGTTTTTGAGGCTATAATGCTTCACTTTGATGCACATAGGTATGTTGGTGATTAAATATGTACTACATATGTTGTGAATAGTATTTAACTTGATTTATATGGCCTAGTTATAATATTGCTAGAAAAAAAGTATATATGAGCCTCATGATCATGCATGAAACCTACAAGTCTGATTGGTTCTCCTTTTTCCTTACACATAATCTTATGAGTCTTTTCCAAGCCTCATGCCCCACTTTGAGCCTCATGATTTATCATTCATGTCCATATTATATTATGGACTTTCTTCCCGGGAATAATGCCATACTAAACATTTATCTCAGAAGTCAAAGTCATGCTTTGTGTCTTGAATTCTTAACTGAATGTTAGATGCTTCTTCTATTATAGTTCATATTTGAATTGAAAAGATTTTATCATTAAAAAGACTTTTAATTCGAGTTCTTTATTTTCCTTTTTGTTGGGTCTCTAGATGGCATAATTCTCACATACTAGAAATATGCCTTGGTTGCTATATACGCTTTTCCCCTAAATGTTTCATTGAAACCATGCCTTGGTTGCTATATACGCTTTTTCCCTAAATGTTTCATTGAAACCAAATATTGTGTGTTTGTATTGTGTTGCTTACATTGCATCCTAGAAGTGTCAATGATGCTCAACAAATAGTACATAATAGATCCCTATTAGGGTGCCCCCACAATGCTCAATTTGCATATAACCTTGTTTTTTTGTGCCTCCTTTCATTTTCTTCCTTGTCCCATAATATCTAGTTTGCTAGAAGGTGTCATGGATACTAGTTTCCATTATCCAAATTGCAATCCTCTCATATGAAAATGTTTGGGATTCATGCCACATAATTGTAACTTATAATTTCATAATTCTTTATGCCTTTTTCATTATGTAGCTTCAACTTAAATTCATTGTTCCAAAACCTTTTAGCATTTAATTAGATTGATAAATTGTGAAAGTAGATGCCCTTCTTCTCCTTCGTTCTAAAATTAAGCTCAAAGCAAACTACTTAAATCCATTGATCGACTCCATTGTTACAAATACCCCTTGGATGGTACTTTTACCTCCTCAAGTAGCGGATTAATAAATCAATGATAGAGGACATTTATTGACGGTAAATTCAAATCACTTTGGTGTCTCCCTCTATCATCTCAATGCTAAGCTATACATTTTTGCGACTTCTTTCTGATTGTGGATAGATTGTTTGTCTTGATTGCATACACCAATAAGTCTCATGGTATTAGTGTTCCCCTTAACTAGTTGACACTATATCTCACCATTTGCATGTCGAGATAGATCACTATATTACACACGAGGTAAGGATTTAATTACTTTGCTTGTTTTAGTAGTTGGAGACAGAATATCACTTCATTTTTAGGTACCCCATCTATTATGAGATCCAAGGTGTAATTTCACTACTTATTTAGAGACTTTGGTAGGTCCCTTGCTCTTGTTGCATGTTACTTGGACTAGAGATGCTTCACCTTGTACATTTGAGAGGTAATCACTTTTAGACAATGCGCCTTGCAAAGACCTTCAAGGATTATTTTGTTGATTACCTCCTTTTATCCCCTGTTGAACACCAAAGGCATTAAGTGATTGGCCAATAGTGGTGTCATTGGAACAAATAATAATAGATCAATGAGTTGATGCCCCCTACAAGAAGGCCATGAGATGCACCATCTTGTTATTCTTTGCAATTGGCATAGAGGGATTGTTTTCCTCATACTCACCATGGATTTCATGGACAAATGCCCATCACTAGGTTTCTTCCTCCTAAGGGGATTTGTTTGCATTGGATGTTAGGGGGTGTACAATAAGGGGTTCTTCACCTTTTCTTCCAACCATGTCATCTTGCTTCTGGCCACTCTTTGCAAGACATTATAATGCTCAGATTTGGCATATGTGTGGTGGAAAATGATGATGGTCGCTATTTTGATTCTGATGTTTTCTAAATTGTTTCTCTTCATGGCCTCCATAGTATTGTCTACTTTTTGGATTACCTTTCATGGTGAATTTTGTCACTAATATGGTTTTTTCTATTGGAATATTGGAATATTATATATAGCTCATTGTTACCATTTTGCTCCCCTTCCTATATCTCATTATCTACTTGTTATTTCTTTCCTTTAACCTAAAATATAGATTGTTATATCTCATTATCTACTTGTTCTTTCTTTCCTTTAACCTAAAATATAGATTGTCACATAGACTTTTTAGGCAATCCATTGTGGTTATAATATGTTGTTCCAAGTCTTATTGACATACATGTAGTTATGGTCACTTGTGGAAGGCTTGCTCTCATTTGTAATCATCAGATTGGGAAGAATAAAGAATATCATTTGACTCATTTTTACTTGTGTTATTGTTATTGGCTTAACATTTTCTTGAGGGTTATTTGGAAGGATCATGGGATTTTATTTGTAACAGGTGAATGTTGGTTGAGAAAGCTACAAATGATCTCTAGGAAGGGCAAGGTGTGCAGTGGAGGAGCTTCATGAGGTGAATTTTCTTCATAGTTAATTCTTGGACGCATGGTATGTATTGATATTGCTCTTATTTGAAATCCCTTACAAAGATTCATGCCAACATTGAGGCATCTCCATGGTTCATGTGCTCAAATAATGTCAAACAATTCTTTAAATGCTTGAATGCCTCACTAATCTCCATGGTTCATGTGCTCAAATAATGTCAAACAATTCTTTAAATGCTTGAATACCTCACTAATCTAGCTCATCGTCTTTACTCTTGAGGTTGAAGTTTTTTCTTTTATGAGATCTGAGTTTCATTTGTGGTGATATGAGATGATATATGACATAATATCTTCTCTATCTCTCACCGAAACAAACTAAATACACAAGGATGGATCTCTTGTCATTTTCTAAGTGTTGTTAACAAGAATTTATGGTCTGCACAAGCTGCCTTACATTCTTTGCAACGTTGAGGCTCATTTGTGATACTGAATGTCGTTCAAGGTAAACTGATGCAAAAAAAAATTGTACCAAACGACCTGACTAATTGTAGAAACGTCTCACTAAATTCATTTTGTGACTCAAGGGTTTAGGCACTATTTTATTGTTGAGTTGATAGTCCATTTTTTAATGGTGGTGTCAGTTCTTAGTGTTTCTTTGCTTGAAACTTTGTGGTCTTTCCCTGGTAAACACATGCACATTAAGTCTCTTAGACAAGCTTAATAACATTTAAGTGCTGGAATCATTTCATATGCTTCACACAGGGGCCATACTCATAAATGAGAGTCTGCTTTTATACTCATAAATGAATGTGTTTTAATGCTATTAATTTGGACCATTTATATTGCTTGGACAACATACTTAATTTTTTTTTATTTCTCTGTGGTATCTTTGATGGTTATCTCTGCTCTAAATTTAGTGGCAATACTTCCTAAATGTGGTTCATAAACAACTGAGAGAATACAGTAACTATTGTCTCAAAATGTTGATCTATTTATGCCTTGTGAGCACTTTGTACATATGGAAATAACCATGGGTTTCTTAATATAATTTCCTATTGTTGGATGACACAACATGGCTTACATTTAATGACATAGCTCTATTTTCCAAATTTTATAACTCTGACGTTTAAACTATCATTAGTAATGGAAATATAATTTCTTGAACTATCATTGCAAACACCTAATCCCTTTGTCGTTCTTAGAAGACTTGACAACATTGGCTTATGATATTGTAATCATGGATGATATCTTTATGATAATAAAATGTTCTTAATGACATGAATTGAATGCTTGTGGTTCTATGGATACCAAGTATTGTTGGCATATACATCTCATCTCAAATCTGTTTGAATAAGTGCATTTCGGCCAGCTTTGATAACAGTTTGAGGGTTGAAATTTATCATACTATATGTGCCTGTCACTTGGTCTATATTGAATAAGTTTGTGGTATCATTACTTGGTCTATATTGAATAATTTTGTGGTATCATTACTTGGTCTATATTGAATAAGTTTGTGGTATCATTACCCAATGAATAGCTCACTGTTTATTCTAATTACACCTCTGCTCTATATGGTTAAATTCTGCTCATACTAACATTGATGGATGCACTCTGATTTTGGAACTAATCATTGTTGTGAAATATGGATTGTGGAATATTTAAATACATCACGTAGCTTTCCTCTAAATTATGCCATCTTAAACAAAGTTGCACCTACAACCTCTTATGATTTTCTTATAGTGATGAGTGAATGATCTATACCTTTTCATTTGCAAACGTAACTTATAATTTATTTGGTTGTTGTATACTTGTGTCATCCATATAAATTATAATGAGTTTCATTGGTGCAAATTGAACACTTTTGAATGATTTATTGAGCAAATCTCCTTTCTATTTTTCAAGCATCACATTGAACAAGCATCGTTGTCTAAGTTAAATATTTTAAAAGCTTGCTCATAATTGGCAATTGGGCATGTACTATTCACACACGTATAAAGGTTTCATGTTTTCCTTGAGAGTGGGGAATGCCACCTTGCCAAAGATTTAGTCAAACCATGTCTCAAAATTTCCCTCCTCTATTCAATTATTAGACTAAGTTTTACCCTTAGGAATACTCTCATTAGGTTAGAAACCCTATTCCTTAGTCTTAAAGTAAAGAGGAAAGGTCACCGAGGTGATAGTGGGTAGCTTTCCTAACAATTGCCCCTAAGCTCTCGTGCACATGGTAGGACTTTACCTTTAGTGAGAGTTTGAGCGGTAACATGACTATACTAACATTTGGTAGGAGGAATAATCTACTTGAGCAAAACCAGGCCAAAATATATGTTATTCAGTAGTCATGGTTTCTAGATTCAGGAATGCACCTAAGGTAATAAATTTAGAATGTGGCCGAGAGGATTCTAACATACGTCAAATTAACCTTACATTATGGAATAAAGCTCCAAAAAGTGGATGAGTATAGGTTTAAGAGATGCACATACATAGATTGGGGTGGATTAGCAGATGATACAAAGTCAACCACGAGATATTTATTCAATCTCAAATCAAGTGCAATTTCATGGCAAAGTGAAAAGAATCAAGTAGTATCTCTTTCGAAACAAAGGTAGAGTATAGGGCAACAATTCATAGCTCTAGGCACTCCATTGTTTTTATCATATATTATTCTAAGTCCCATTGACCTACAAGCTATTACAGTTACTCGTGGACAATAATGTTTATTTATCTTATTTTAGGTTACAAATTCCTTATGTCTCAATTTTAATATCATAATCTCACCATGTTGCAATACATCTTGTGGTGGTGGAGTCAACCCCCGTTGTTGCATGGTCAAACCATTTTATTGGTGATAAACAGTTATTTTCCTGCCAACAATATGCAATAATGTCATCAAACCATTTTCTTGGTGATAAACAGTTATTTTCCTGCCAACAATATGCAATAATGTCATACCTAAAAATGGCATGTAAATGATTTATTATCCTGTTATAAAACAAACTTCAGCATGTTGGATACTTCTATATAGAATAAGGTGTGTCTCGACTAAGACAATGCATATGATGATCAAAACATGACTATCATAGCAAAGTTGAAGGTATTTCTGAAAACAACAGTAAAGAATTTTCCAGTGTACCTTAACTTTTGCAATATTATTTCAAGAAATAAACTTTAGTTATTTTGTTAATATATTACAAGATAGAACAGTAGTGGCATATGAATATCTAAAGATGCATAGTAAAAGGGGTGCACGGATATTAGAGAAGGATATTGTTAATAACACAAATATCCTTGGAGTTACAATTATGTCAACAATGATGAGACTGCTTGCCATTGAATTGTCACATGAGTGAAGTAGAAGACCTATTCATGTTCAAATTCATTGAACATTGAAAACTACTACTTTCTAAATGGCAAGGATAAAAACCATTTTTGCTAGGATTTAATAAAATTTCTTTTTACAATCAACAAATGGGGAAGATTTTAGTCCTCGTACATGACTGGGCATAGAAAAGATGTCAATATTTGAAAATAAAAATAAAAATAGTTCTCCTTCTTTTGTATGATATCCACTCCATCTTTTAAAGGTTTGGTAGTTCCTTTGCACATAAATTACACTTGCATGAAATGCATATTCTTACATTTTCCCAGTTTAGATCCATACCTAATTTCTGCATTACCCGATTCGATGTGGATTATTTTGGACATCTATTCAGTAAAACATGATAAATTTAGGCTGATATAAAGCATTTTGTCCACTTCTAAGTTTGTCCATGTGTTATTGTGGCTCTTGCGAGCATCATTCTCTAGTTTGAACATATGCTAGTTAAGAAGTCTATGGAAAGGCATCTGGAGGCTTTCATTAAAACTAAGTTCAGAGTAATAGAATAATAAATGTGTTTGGATTAACATATTTTTGCTAGGCTTGGTCTTGTCGATGACATATATATGAACACAAGGCTATGCTTGAAGCAATCGGAATTGTGTTTGAAACAGAAACATAGGGAAGTTGAAGATGAATTTGTGGATATTGATGAGAAATATTTAACTTGTTACCCATTCCCTTGACATTGTTATAGATGAGATAAGATACATTACATATAGGGTTTCAAATTTTTTTTTGGAGTCAAAAGATAAATCCACCAAATATTTAGAGTGAGGATTAGTGAGCCATTGACCAAGGTTCAGTTCCCAAAAGGGCTAAGACATTCTATATTATTTATTTTTTTTATTTCGAGAAATCCTTGTTGGAAGTTCGACGGACTTTTTGTCACTTTTAGATGAAATTTTTGTTTATTTGTTCATCGATATTGAGACAAAATTTTGTCGATATTTAGATAAAATTGTGTTGTTGTTTAGAAAACTATTTTTTCAATCTTTAGACAAACTTTTTTTCTATCTTTAGAGGAATTTTTTGTCGATCTTAAATCGAATTTTTGTCAATCTTGAGACGAACATGTTGTCAATCTTAAGACGAAAGTGTTATCGATCTTGAGACGAATGTGTTGTGATCTTGGAACAAATGTTTGTCAATCTTGAGATGAAAGTTTGTGATCTTGAGATGAACTTTTTGTCGATCTTGAGACGAGCGTTTGTGATCTTGAGACAAACTTTTTGTCGATCTTTAAATGAACTTTTTGTCGATTTAAGAAGATTTTTTGCTGATCTTGGGATGAACATTTTGTCAATCTTGGGATGAACGTGTGTTGATCTTGAGATGAACGTTTGTCGATCTTGAGACGAATGTTTGTGACCTTGAGACAAACTTTTTGTCTCTCTTTAGATGAAATTTTTGTCAATCTTAAGAGGATTTTTTGTCGATCTTGGGACGAATGTTTTATCGATCTTGGGATAAACGTTTATCGATCTTGACACAAATGTTTACGACGAACTTAGGTCTAAAGGGTTTGACGTTTTACTACTCTCTTACTATCACTAGGCTGGAATATGTGGATATGAATGCATGTATGTAGTTATCTCACTTGAATCATTTTCTAAACATACTTAAGGATCAAATGATGCAAGATATGTTCCAACGCACGACTTTAAGAGCTTGGCATCTCATTTTTGTTGTTGGAATCTTGGATTATTTCAATTGGTTCATGCTATACACAATTATAATGGTTAAATTTATGCTTAACATGCTTAAACGACTTACCAAAATGAGCCAGTGTTTCACTCATACTTGCTAGTTTAATAAATGTGCTTAAGGAATTGGTATGAACATTGTTTATGTTGAGAAATCCTATTGTCGTAATATGCTGCAAATAAGGTTTCCTAAACATATTTAAATTTGGGATAAGTTCATTATTTTTACACATAAGTGATAGTAGAAATAACTAAATAGTGGATGTGCCATGTTATAAGTTTCATTTCATTGATGAAGTGATGGTTTATGGTTTAATAACACACAACATTGGAAGTATCTCATAAGTCTATCACTTAACAATATCTTTTGAACTTCAAGTTTAATCTATTGGACCATATGGTGATGTTAAATGGATGATATAAGCACTCTTTCACTTTGATTAATATGAACCTTATGTGTTTATGGTTGGATCTTAAATGTGATATCCAAATGTTAATAATAATTTAAAATATAAGCATAATTGGTGGATCTTTGTTACCCCCTCACTTGTAGGGGTAATTAGAGGAGATTTTTTCTCCATGATCCACATTCTAGACAACAGTTCCAATGATGATATTCCATATTTCTCCACACACAATCGCCCACAAATGTCTTCCATTACATGTTAATCTTGTTAGGATATTTAGAAACTTAGGAGTTAGTTAAGATCAACTTAGTCTAATGTGGCATTAGGTAAAAAAAAAATTCTTAGTGTGTTTCTTTATTATGCATTAGTGTGCATTTGTAGTTAGCAAATCCAATGATCACGATATGTTCGCAACATAGAGTGATTTGACGGTTCATATTCTCCTCAATCTTAATGGCTACATGGATTCATGGCTTAACACTCGATTGGTCCACGATCTCTAATTAAAGAGCATGTACAATCATTTATTGATGATCGATTGTGAGAATATCTCTTGTAAATCTATCTGCAAATTTTTCTTTTGTATTAATAAATTGCTCCAAGTGGCCATGTTGGTTGGGGTCGTGAATATTTCCTCATAGGGGTTTTACCATGTGAAAACATTGATTTGTTGATCTTTGATATCGTTGTGTGAGTGGTTGAGGAAGGTGTTTGTCCTCTATTGGAGTACATGTGTTGTCAAACATGGTATCAGAGTGCATTTGAAGACCCACTCTCATTGTAGATCGAGATCATGAAATCGTGTTGTCTCATCTTCAGTTTCTTTCTTTTATGTACATTTATGGGCTAAGAGGATTGTTCCATTGCATATGGAGTGCTCGTTTCAATCAATAAAACTTTTCATTTCACTTGAAAATGTTTTTGTTTTCCCAAGATATAGTCATTTTAGTCAGACCTGAAGGTCGAATACACCCTTTTAAATTTTTGCAGAGATCATATTTCAATTTTATATTTCGGTTTTTTGTTTTTTTATTTCAGGATTGCTACTCTTTCTTATCTGTGTATTCTCTTTTCTTTGCGCCCTGTGTGATCTCGGGAAATCAAAAACAGGTAGGAAAGGGTTTTCATGTCTATGTATGCTCTTTGTCGTGCACTATGTGCAATCTTGGTCAATCAGAAATAGAGGGAAAAGTTTCATTTTCCGGGTAAGGTAATCGAGATCTAACCCTTTTTGTTGTCAAGAAGTGAATTTGTTTCCTTGTGGAAAATAGTTTTTATGAGCACTCTCTCCAAGGCCATTTTCAACAACAACAACCCTAATCCTCCTTCTAAACAATACAATATGTTTTGCACTAGCTCATTTGGTTAAAAGTTGCTTTATTAAGTAAGAGGTCTTGAGTTCAAGTCTATTTTTTGTTATTTTTTTTTTAAAGTTCATACATCCATTGTAAAGTGTGTTTCACTTCATTTATAAAAGTGAATCACTATAAGTAGCTTTAATATTTTATTTTAAATTTATTTATTTTGCATGCAACTTTCTTTTATAACGTAACTTCATTGTAAAAGTGACCCTACTTATTATATAAAATTGGGTCACTTCATAAGCAACTTATTTGTAAAAGTTAGGCTATTATGAGGGGTATGACCACATGAACCAAATTCTACCTGCCACAGGGCTCTTTGGTTACCATTTATTCATTTTTTCAAAAGGCCACAACTTTCACATCCGAAGTCCGTTTTCAGTGTCGGTTTTTTGAAATAGCCTATTTTTTCGAGATCTTTCCATCTAGGCCATCAATTTCATCTTTTTCTTCATATTTTAATATGGAATCTCCCAGTGATAGTTTTCTTACCACCACCAACTACTTCCAATGTAAATCTCATATGGAGGATTTATTAAGAAGTAAAGGATTGTACCGGATTACCTTGGGGAAAGAAATAGAACCCAGTGATGATGAAAAGTATGTCAAATGGATTAATAGGAGTGAGGAATCTTGTGGAATAATCGAAATGTCCATCTCTCATGATTTAAGGTATCACCTTCGATGATCCAGGGGATCAAATTTTGCTCAAAATTCAAAGTGCTCAGAATCGCTTTAAATTGAACGGGTGTGTAGGCCTCGTCATCACGAACCCAATGCAACTTGTTTGGGTTCAAAATGACGTCATATGAGAGAGATATCGTGTTCTGTTCAAATCGTCAAACATGCAAAAAAAAATGTGTTGACTGTACAGTCCATACAGTCCGTACGGATGCTAACGTGGCAGGGTCGTATGACACATGGCAGGGCCATATGACACGTGGCAGGTGTTGGTTGGCAGTTGGATGACGAATCGTTTCTTGACACGTGGCTTGTTTGTGGCGAATGGAATGGTGACACATGGCCCAATCAATGGCCACCACGTGTCACCCTGCCTATGGTTTAAAACTTTTGTAGTTGGCAGGACTCGACCCCGCGACCTCCGAGCAGGGGAAGAGCTTTGGGAAGGGTCGCCCAACCAGCGCGCCACCCGTTGATTCTTAACATGTAAACGATATAAAATTTATTTGAATTGATTCATGTTGTGAGTTGGGCGCGATCCGGGCCGGGGCTTAGCCCCGACCCCCGGTCATATGTGTATGCTATGGAACCACCGGTGCGCGCGCCCTCCGACCGTTACCATATGGTTTAAAAAACTTGACCTCTTTTTGTATATGCGCGCGGTCATATGGTGGCTTATATGCCCACAGACTTGGTGGTTAGGGGCTAGGCGCGCCCTAACCATCCTACAGTTCACACTGTTTTGCGGTTGCACCCGGTGCTGAGTTTTAATAAAAATATGCACGTCGGGGCTAAGTTGAGGAGGTAGAGGTGCATTTTGGCAATCCAGAGACAGCAAGTTTGAAGGGGAACTTCCAAGAAGCCTATCTTCTTCAATTTTTGGCCAAACGAGGTGCCGAAAAAGCCCAGCTAGGGGTTTTTGGATATTCTGAAGCCATTGGAGCCATCTATTTGGCATTTTGAGCATTGTAAAGCACATATTTTAACACTTTGAGAAAATAATACAAAAGATCCATTGGAAGTTGGACCAGGAGATGTAGCCCAAGAGAGGGGTGAACTCCTTTATCATTTGATGTGTTATGTGTTTTCTGTTCACTGTTATTTGTTGTTGTTTATATGCATCTTGAATATGTTATTTCTATAAAAGTTGTGTTTG
>ML807980.1:109008-122871 GCA_009831015.1 Picea engelmannii
TAAAGAAGAAATAACTATAGCCTTGAGACAAAGAAGAGACTAGTAAAATCTTAAAAGTTGGAACCATACAAAATACCATGAATTAAGATGAATTGAGTTCTTGAAAGACTCGTTCAAGGAACAACAAGTAATATTGAATATATTTTATTGGAGTTATAAATGCAAGTCAATTGTACCAACTTCTATGAAACCAAAGAACCATCCAAGATTAGTGAAAATGAGCACTCCCAATGACTCCATTATTAAAACTTCAAATTTTCAAGAAAGATGCCCTTGTGACTCCAAAAAGATTCCATACTTTCAAGGATATATGTATGATGACTCCTCCGAGCATTTTATTTCACGATGTGATGATTTTTTACCTTCCCCACCAAGCCTAATTGAATTTGTTCGACTTATAGTAAAGGGAGAATATTCTCAAAGAAAGAAACTATTGCACAAAATTCCTCTCAATTTGCAAGGAGAAGTTCATCCTTTTCCAAACATTTCCATCGACAAGTTTCCTATGCTCTTCAGAAATACTTCATAGGATGCAAAGAAGAATTTGGTTAAGTTTAAATATGATTGTGATATTTATAATGTATCTGAAGGCGATGTTGCACGCCGACAGTTTATCTTAACTCTAAAAGGAAATGCTAGTGAATGGTTTTATTCATTGTTGCCCACAACCATCACTAGTTGGGAGGTATTATAAAATTTATTTTTTGAGAAATATTTTCTAAGGAAATACCCATATTCTTTTTTCTTGAAGATGGTTGAAATCAAAATGAATGAGGAAGAGACAGTCAAAGATTTCACTTTTAGATTTATGAAAGTCCTTCATGAAATCCCTTAGGAAATGTTGTCAAATGATGTCATCATTTTTCATTGTTATGAAGAATATTTTCCCGTGAATGTGAGATTTTATTGAAGCGAGAAGGAAAGTTCAGCTAGAATGACTTAATTCAACGAGCTCAAGTTATTGAAGAAAATATTCATGAAAGTAGTGTTGATCTTTTGAACTTTCCAATACACTTCCCAAAGCATCAAGAAAAGGATTTAGAAGAGAAATCTCATGAAATATTTAAAAATTCCTCACATTATGCTCTTGAAGATAAAAATGAGAAATTTAATGTTTCAATTGAATAAGAATACTATCTACCACATGCTCCATTGGAAAGAAATTCATACCTCTCATATGCTCAATTTGAGAGTAATATTCATAATGATTTTACGGATAGATTTGAAGAACCTGCACAAGATGTACATGAATATTTCAGTCAACATGGTAATAGTGAAAATGTTACAATAGTTCCTCAAATGCCACACCCAGTTTACACAAAGTCGAAATAGGAATATCAACATAGGATTAACAAAAGTAATGATAATAGTTTTCACTTTACGTTTCAAGCTATTAATTTCTTGTCTGGAGCAAAGTTTAATGAAGAAGATATCTTCCAAGCATCAAAATAAGAAGGTCATTCACAACAAGAAGTTCCATGGGTGGTATATTTTATTTTTTAAGACAATGAGATTTTTGGTGGACAACAAAATATAGTCCTATAGTTCTCCACAAATATTCAACAACAATTCACTTTTGAAACCTCGCCATGGTACTATTGTCATTGTGTGATGAAATAATATTTCATGAACATGGCCAACGAAACAACACTTTCAATCAAGGATGGGAGTAATCAGATGAATTGGTTATGTACATGGCTACATTGGAAGTCCACTTACACTTTAAAGTATCCCTTCTCTCCAAGTAGCTTAGGATAGGAAGATTTTCTTTTCACATGTATAAAAGTTTTCCCTTTAGTAAATTTTTCCTAATAAGCTTTTGCAAGATCGAGATAATGGTTTGGGGATGACTCCATAGACTAATGGATAAAGAAGTTGGTCTTGGTTTGGTTCCTCATCAACCCACAAGGGGTCACTGTCCCACAGTTGGATCCAGATGTTGATCATTTTTCTGTCACTCATCAACTAGGTGATTGGGACGCAGTTTTGAACTTATGTCTTTTCCAAATAAAGACCAATTTTTTTTTCAAATTTTGAAAGTACCAATATACCTTTCACCTATTGATCATGAAGACCCAACAAGTTTTAAATCAGTTTTAGAATTATCATGAAGGGCTAACAGGGATGGTCTCATCTTCATCCAATATTTTCATATGCCCAAAATATGCCGATTTTTTCTCACATTTTACCCAAGCCTCACTCCTCTCTATACTACCAATCCATACTTAGCCATTTTCATTTCCACTTTCCATTTTCCTTAGTCATTTCCACCACTCTCCATTTTTATATTACTTCATACTATGACTACCCATACTCCATTCTTAGTCATTTATTGAATTCGGATGTGGGACCCCTTCCTTCATCTCTACCTTTCATTCCTAATCCCAGAAGTCAACAATCCCACAAGTCTCCATACTTATCTATCCTACTACTTCCCAAATACCTAGCCATTTTCATATCACCCTACCCCCACAACATCGAAACCTACATCCATCCAATCTCCCAACACTTAGTCATTTTCATCAAGTCTTGTTACTAAGTTTTACCGACCCAGTTACCCTACCTCTGCATCGCCTTTTTATACATAATTATATTTTCCAATATTATTACTTCATGGAATTATTCATCATTTTCCTAAGTTCTATCCCCCCCTCCTCAAATTGCGACAAATGGAAGTGAGGCGGACCTACCCTCGAGTGATACATGAATGGTATTATTTAGACATAGATGACTCAACAATGACTTGGAATGATGATTGGACTATAATGTGGAAACCAAAAGCTATAATATGCAAAATCTACGCAAGGTTCCATATTTATTTCTACTTCATACACAAATAATATGGGATGCCACTTTCCTTTTAAAACATATATAAGAACTATTCCCCAATGCATGTGGGATAAATGGGGTGGAATTGTGAATTAAAGGCTCAGAATTCACGTGGACAGATGCCAAAATTTGTAATCACAATGTCCAAATGAAGCGAACGAGAGCTTGTTGGAAAGATAGAAATAAAAAGAACACTTTGGAATCAATTTCCATGGCTGGAATCATGACTATCATTCCCTAAAAATTAAATTACAATCGAGACTACTTTCTATCTTGACAACTAATTATTCTTGGAAAATTGTTAATAAAATAATTTTTCAAGTTTTTAAAGTGGGTCCCATTTGATGGCAGAGATATCAAAGGGGAAAATAAAACCCTAAAAAAAAAAATCAATAATATGAAGAGAACATTATAAAAGTGGTGAAAATAATTCAAAGAGAGAAGGGCGAGCAATGGTTTTAGAAAGTCGGGAATTTCTATAGCAATGAAGAGTTTGCAAGAAGCAGATTCTATGAATTGGCCTGCTTAGGTTTCTTCCTTGCCTTTCTTTATTCTTTATTCTTTCCATCGGGTATTCCATGTATGTTTGGAAAATATGAAGATTTCGGTCTGAGCAATTCTTTATCTAAATTATTCTAGTCATCTTTCATGATATTTCAGGTTCAAAGGAGCAAAATCCCTACTTGTTAAAAGGCAAATACAATTTAATTCAATTTATCTAATTGTCATTGAGATCTTGTTGAGGTTTTTTCAACCCTCTTGTTTCAGAAATTGTTAAACTTGTCACATTTGGGATATTATTATAAATTTCTCCTACAAAGAAATATTTTGAAGCATTACATTAGTGATTTCTCAGACTTTGAGCCTAAAGCGTGTGATTTCAAATGTATTATCTAAAAAAATATTGTTTTTGAGTTACAAAGAATTGATTATGTAAAGTTCTTTGATGACCTATCAATTTTACTTTTTGTAATGTCCCCAAGGCCGAGCCCTATTGTAAATCATGTCTATGAAGTATAAAGCTTGCATTATGAATTGTAATTATGTTTTATAGGCTGGTGAGCCAAGTTTATATAAGCTGGTGGGCTTATGTGTTATTAGGTCGGAGAGCCTAAGTGTTAAGGCTGGGAGCCTGCTTTTGTGTATGTAATCATGCAGAACATTAATAAAAAAATATAAACTCCACTGCATGCAGACCGACCACGATGAATGAGTGATGGGGGACTAAGCTTCCACATAATGGGTAAGGAATTGGGGGTTGGAAGGTGGGAAAGAGAGGCTAAGTGTTGAGCCTAGGGGCTTAAGTCCTTGGGAATAATATTTTAATATTATTCCAAAATCCATGTGAAATATATACTTTTGTCCTAAGTTCCTAGAAAAGGGAACGCGTACTTGATGGAGTGCATGCAGCTTCATGGGCGACATGTGTCGGACCAGGAACATGCAATTTAACCCAAGAATTGAGTCGTGATGGGGGTTCATTCTCCATTTTAGAGTGTCCACTGTTTGTCCTACTGGGCGTCTGCGTCTGATCCCTGCATACCCTCATGCAACGCTAAAACCAGAAAATCGCAATGTTTTCCTGGGAAGCTGACGTATTCATCGTCTGAACCGTTTGAGTCGGTGTTTGACCTTTGCGTTGATTCCTTGTCATGCACCCTGAAATCAGTGGTAAACCAGTGGATTGATCTGTGTCACCTGTGTACCCTATGAGCCCAGCCTATCCGCTCTTGCAAAGTCGAGTCTGTACCCGAACTGTCTTTGGGTTGCTGCCTTCTGTTTTCCCTGAGTGGAATTGACCAGCTGTTGTTGTTGTTATCCTCAACTTGCTGGAATTGGGCTGAAACTGGTTGAAGGAGTGGGTTTTCAGGCCCATGGTTGAAGAGGCAGGTTGTCAGGCCTATGAGAATCTCTCTCCAGGTGAGAGAGTCTGTTGGGAAGTGGTTTTCTCCCAGAGGGAGTCCAACACCAGCTACGGAGCTCTGAAAATTCTTGATTTGGCCTATTGTTGAGACCCAAAGAGGGAGGTGAAGCACCAATGGACTGTGCTTGTGAAGGTGTATACTCCCGGGTGGAATAGGCATGTGGGGAATGAGAGTCCATGAGTAGTGGGCATAAGAAGGCTCCTGGAGAGAATCCTTCTAGTTGCTCTGTGCAGTTTTCCTTGTAACCTCAGCCTAGACTAGGATTCCTTGCCTTGGGTGGAGCTTAGTCCCAGCTCGGGGGTGACTCATTGCTGAGCATGATGAGCAGTGTGGTATAAAGTTGGGAGGTTCGTGGAAGGTCTGCACATGGTTGGTGGAATTACCACGGTTTCAAAGATAAGTATCAGCTTATGCTTAATATTATGTTTTGCATGCCTGTGATGCTTATATGTATCATGTATTCTGTTGTGCATATGAATTATTGTTAATGCCAGGGATTATTTATGTTAGCAATAATCTTGTGCTTACTCTGAGTTAAATGTGTTTAATTGGACTTAAATGCATGTTATTAATTAAGTATGAGAATGATGTTGTTCCGCACAGTAGCGTTTGCCCGGCCAATGGGATGACGACCGGGGGGGGCGTTACACTTTTCCTTTATATTGCAAAGTCATAGTTTATTATAGGTTCAAATTATTTTAAAAGGAAGGCATAATATTTGTTGAAAGTAGACTCCAGACCCTGTATATACAAATCAACAAATATGACTACTTATTTTTCTTGAATGATATGATGTGCTTGACAAGTACATCTGTATCTAAGAATTTGTACATATGTATATAAGAGTCTATACATCTATTATAAGGGTCTCATTGGAATATTTATTGGGATTTTCAATTGCATGCATCTAAGTCCATAAGAAAAATATTCCATATATCAAGAAAGAGGAGTACCACCTCTATAAAAACATGGAGAGTATTTCTTGATACCCACAAGATTTTCTCTCAATGTTGGTCATTTTCCCTTGACAAGAAAAAATATTAACACAAGTGTTTTCCTCGACACTTGACTAACCATGGTTGTTTCTGCATGAAGAATTCATCTTCCCATGTCACCTCTTCCACTGGTAGGTTCTTCTATTTTACAAGGTACTTAGTAATTGCTTGATTTCATAGTTGTTTAATCCTTGTTTCAAGGATTGTTTCTAGTTGTAGTATTATTTTCCCTTCTTCATTAATCTCTAGTAAAACAGTATGATCTGGGATCTTGTCACCATTTACCTTCTTTAAGAAAGAAACATGGAAAACTAGATGTACACATGAAGATGGAGGCAACTCTAATTTATAAGTCATGCTTCCATTCCTTCACAACACCTTATAGGGGCCATAATATTTGGGTGTTAATTTATTGTCGTTATTTTGTTTCTTGAGGGACAACTGTTTATATGGTTCTATCCTCAAAAATACCCAATCCCCCACATCAAATTCCCTTTCACTGTGATGTTGATATGCTTATTGTTTCATCCTATTTTGTGCCATAAACAAGTTGTCCTTAAATATTTTGAGAACCTCATGTTGGTGCCCTATGTGGTCCTCCATCGCTTGAAACTTTACAGTCCCTTGAAAGGGAGATGTGATGGGTGGAGGAGCACATAGAGAGAACTGTAGATTTTTATTATCTCCATTAAATGAAAGAATGCATACATCAATAGATCCACATTGCAAGAGGAATAGTTCTCTTTGCTTCTATACATTTTACAACTCATGCACTACAATGTGTTATGCACTCTATGATCACATTCTACACTACTAAAAAAAATTTGTCATAAACTCTATACATGACTATTTCTAACCCATACAAAAATTCTTTCAAAGGCTTACAACAAGACTCGTACAAAACTCGGATTGCCTTACTCTTCTACCGATCTCATACTCTACCCTTCTCTCCTTCGCTTCTCGTTTTTCCTTCTCTTCTTTGCTCTCGTGCTCTATCTTTTTCTCCTTTGCTTCATTGTCTCTAGTGATCACCAGTTTTGTACACTTTTGACTTCTGAATGTAGCCCATGTAACCTCCTTGGAGCATGGCAGCACTAATGAAATTTCCAACTCATCCATCATCTTCCCCACGATATTCCATGTTGTCGAGATTCATTATTTGGGAAGATTCCAAAATATATATTATTCCAAATCAACGTGCATGTGACATCTTTCCAACATTTAGTAGGCAATATAGAACTTTGATTGGTGTGTGCACTTTATTCCATCCATCGCGTAACTATTGATGTGTGAGTAAAACTGAAGGGCATGCATGACTTATCTATACATGTGTGCAACTTACCCAAAACGTTGGGTGCCAACAGGCCCCAACCACTATTATTTGGATCATCTTCGAGCTAATGGGTTGGTTCATGGTGTGATAGAAGAAATAGATGGAACTATCTTCATGAGTTCCTGGAGGAACTCCTGGAATTGGATATCAGTTACGTCCAAGGTAGCATGCAGTTGTTGAGTAAGATAAACCACCTTATCTGTGTCATCGGTTGTGACCTGTGGAGAAAAAAGGTCAATGTGCTCCATTTTCTTGAGCATAGGGGCAACTGCTACATGTGTTATTGTAAGACGTGTGTAAAATATTTTGGCCTTTTTGGCTGCTTCATTGGAAATCCTAGATATAGTCTATTGTTATGCATGAGTGTCAGTGATTTCTCTTATTTTGTTGTCAATGGATATTATCCCGACTTAGTGCTCATGTTTGGGTAAGGAAGTTAGGTTTCTCTTCTACCTAGAGACCTTTATTTTGGCAGCGTGGACCCGGTCATTAATGGAGCTAGTCTCCAAGGGATTCTACAGGTGATTCTAGAGTGTAAATTTGTATTCAACCAAGCCTAAAAAATCCTTTAGCCATGCCTGGCCATTTTGGAGTGCTTCCTCAGCCACCACAATATCTGTTGCAATTCAATATCTACTACTATATATTGTTAGAGCCTTATGTGGAGTGCAAGGTTTTGTGACTCATATATTTGAAGGCCCTATGTGACTCGTTGAATATTTTAAGGAACCTGTATATTGGGTTGTGTGTTCCTTGATGGGCATACTCATGAGTATGCTTTTTCTATGACATCGAGTATATATGCATGACTAGCCATGACCACCTCATCTTGTGCTTTTTTGTCTATGTGCACAACAACTTCGACAAGATGAAGTGTTTGAAGATCTTTCCACATAGCCTCTACTTCATGTCGTGCTAGCACTTCCTAATGATGTCTTAATTGGGTATCCTTATGGGCTTTGATTTATTGTTCATATTGTTTTTGTAGTTTTTCATGTGCCTGATTGAGAGTTTGGATCCTATCCCCAAGTTTAGTTATGATGGTAGAGAGAAACTTTTGTAGGTCTTCAATAGGTACCTATGTGAAATCAAGTTTAGCCTTGGCCAAGTTGGCTAGGACAACAACCAAGGGGCTAACCCACAACACCATTTTATGGCACGTGCCTATAAGTTCCTTGGGCTACAGTTTCTAAGGAGGATAAACTGGAGGTGAGTGGAGGGCCAACTGTTGACAGAGGGAATCAAAATTCCCCATGACATCCTTTTGGAAAACTTCCTTCCTTGTCAATTGTGTCTAAATCTCCTTGACCAACTTGGAAGGGTGGTCATTTGTTGGCTTGTTTGTAATACTATATTATCAAGCGTTGGTCATTTGTTAGTGTTCATGTGTCGACGATTCCCAGGAACTTAACTAGGGCATAAATTTTGTTGCACAAAAGGATCTGAGACCTCTTCCTCAATTCGAGTGGTCTCTGGTGAGGGCGTACACTCTTCCTCTATGTTGAGGTCCAAATTGATGGGAGGCATGTTAGATATGTGTTATATTCTTTGCACGACTAGAATTAGTGTCTATGTTGCATCGAGCATGCAGGGGGATTGCAGGGGAGCAAAGCCCCCCTTCATAGGAGATTGGGGGCAGCGCCCCCGAAAAAAAAAATCCTCGATTTTCGTGTCCATTTTTGGGTGTTCCACGGTTTTCATGTCCATTTATGGGAGATTTTTCGGCACATAGTTTTTCATCGATGGTTTTCTATTTTAGGTTAAGGAATTAGGGTTGTTGACTAATTCGGGTCATTGTATTAGGTTTTTTTATTCCACTGGATCCTATATGTATATTGTATTGTAAACAATGTATGATATGAATGAATATAGAATATGTTGCTTTTCCCAGTTTGGGTTTCCAGGGGAAAAATATCTGTGTAATGTGTGTATTTTCAATTGTATATTTTATATTCTTTTATTGAAAATCTATTTGCAGTAAAATAATATACAAGGTTAAAATCTACATTTGGTATCAGAGCAATTATTGGCTTTAGGGGGATGCCTTTGTGGTCATGGGTTTGGCTCAGGACTTTGATCAGCCTTTTTATAGTGGGAGATCTATGATATCGATTCTTCACGTGAAGAGAAATGGCGAGCAGTTTGAAAATAGAGATCAAGAAATTTAATGGGAAAATTTTTGAGTTGTGGAACCTCAAGATGGAAGAATTGTTGGTAGACAGATATCAGTGGGTCGCGGTGGATCCAAGTACTGCACCTATAAGAACGTTGACAGATGACTGAAAAAATTTGGATCAAAAGGTGAAGAGAACAATCTGATTGTGTCTCTCAAATTCATTATTAATGAATGTGTTAGAGGAAGTTATAGCCAAGGATCTATGTGATAAGTTGGGGAACTTGTATCAGTCTAAGTCCCTAGTAAATAAATTGTTCCTATGGAAAAATTTGTATAATCTGAGGATGAGAGATGGAGACTTGGTGACAGAGAATTTGAACGCCTTCAACACTATGGTAAGTCAATTTTTATCTATTGAGATTAAAATTTCACATGAATATAAGTGTATCAGTTTACTGTGCTCTTTACCAGACTTGTGGGATAGTCTGGTTGTGTCCATAGGTAGTACTACAACTACCTTGAGTTTTGATGATGTGGTATCATCCTTGTTATTGGAGGAGATGAGATGGAAGAACATGGAAGGACAGCGCACAAATGCATTATTTGCAAGAGGATGCTCCCAGGATAGAAATAGATCTAAGTCATCAAGTGGGAGATCTAAGTCTAACAGTAGGTATAAATCTCCTAGAAAGTTTGTAAAGGTATGTTGGATATGTGGAAAATAAGGGCAATTCAAGAAGCAATGTAGATCCAAAAGCGTTGAGAAAGTGAAGGGATCTGAAGGTGCTCCCTCTACAAAAGAAAATACCTCCAAGTAAGAAGGAGGGGATGTGTACTTGTCTTATTCAAGGACACATATAGATCATGATGCATGGTTGGTTGACTCAGGTGCATCCTTTCATATGACTCCCCACAGGGAGTGGTTCTGTGAATATGAAAGGGATGATGGAGGTAATCTTTTCCTAGGTGATGACTCGACAACCAGAATCATAGGACGAGGAAAAGTCAATTTGAGGCTCATAGATGAAAGGATTATAACACTTCCTGGTGTTCTGCACATCTTAGGATTGGCCAGAAATTTGATTTCTTTAAGCAAAATGGACGATGCAAGGGTAAAAAAGTATTTGAAAAAGAAACACGTAGGATGGTTCGAGGATAAATGGTGTTGCTGAAGGGAGTTCAGATTGGAACTTTGTATAAGATGAAAGAAAGAACTATTAGTGATGGGTGTAATAGTTCCATTATTCTTTATATTGGAGCAAAAGAAGAAAAAACTCCTACAGTCTCTAGAGAAATGGTTATGTTGTGGCATCAAAGACTGGGACATATCAGAGAGAAGGGTCTTCAAATACTACATGGTAAAGGTATGGTTGAAGGTATGTCTAATTTCT
The DNA here is from genome assembly GCA_009831015.1 of Picea engelmannii. NCBI lineage: Eukaryota > Viridiplantae > Streptophyta > Pinopsida > Pinales > Pinaceae > Picea > Picea engelmannii. The sequence continues at coordinate 119,598 of ML807980.1, forward strand.
CTTTGGATTTTGATTTCTGTGAACATTTTGTATACGAGAAGCAGAATCGAGTAAGATTCCCCTTTGGTGCAATGAGGGAAAAATGAATTTTACAGTTAGTTCACAGTGATGTGTTTGGACCTATGTCAGTTCCATCATTGGGAAAAATTTTGTTCTATGTCTCATTTATAGATGACTCCTTGAGGAATAATTGGATATATTTCCTTAGGAAGAAATCTGAAGCCTTTGACAGGTTTAAAGAGTTTAAGGCTCTCGTTGAGAATCAAACAAAAAAATGAATTAAGGTGTTGATGACATATAATGATGGAGAGTTCTACGAGAATGAATTTGAAGAATTTTGTAAGAAGTGTGGTATAACAAGGTAAAATACTACTCTATATACACCTCAGTGGAATGGATTTGCAAAAAGGATAAATAAGACATTGATGGAAAAATCAAGTTGCGTGCTCATTAGTGTCAGGTTAGGGCAAGAATTTTGGGCAGAGGCAGTGAGTACTACATGTTACCTGGTCAACAGATCACCCTCGTCAACATTGGATGACAAGACTCCACAAGAGGTATGAATTGGTAAGAACCTTCTCTCACACATCTCAAGGTATTTGACCGTGAGACCTATGTTCATGTTCCAAAGGAAAACATGAGTAAGCTAGATAAGAAGGATGAAAAGTGTATCTTTATTGGGTATAAATATTGTGTTAAAGGTTATAAGCTTTGAAACCCATAAACTAAGAAGGTTGTGTATAGTCGAGATGTGGTATTTAGAAAAAAGAAGGATGTTGTCAAATATGAAGTCCTACCAAGTAAGGAAGAAACAGAGAAAATAGAGTTTGAGTGATAGGATGATGAATCAGACTCTACAGAAGAAAAGGAATTAGAAGAAGAAGATATTCATACTCCAATATTGAGGAGATCGGTGCGGGAAAAAAGGCTACCGGAAAGGTATACTCAATCTGATTTCCATTCAAATTTTGCTTTGTCTATTACTGATGATGATCCTAGAACTGTTAGGGAGGCAGTGGATTAAGAGGATGGAAAACTCTGGAAAAATGCCATGGTTGAAGAAATGGAAGCCTTGGATAATAATGAGTATTTGGATCTAGTGGAGTTGTTGACTGGAAGAAATCCCATTGGAATAAAATGGGTATTTAGAAGGAAGTTGAATGAAAAAGGAAAAGTGGAGAAATACGAAGCTCGGTTAGTAGCAAAAGGTTATTCCCAGGTTGAGGGAATTGATTTTGGTGATATTTTTTTTTTTGTTGCCAAGTTAAATTCTATTAGATTTCTATTATTTGTTGTTGTTGTGTTTGATTTTAAAGTAGAACAGATGGATGTGAATACAACATTGCTACAGGGGGATATCAAAGAAGAAATCTATATGAAGCAACCAAAAGGTTTTGTTGTGAAGGGAAAGAAGAAGCTGATATGCAAGCTGAAAAAGTCCTTGTATGGTTTCAAACAATCACCAAGGATGTGGTATCAACAATTTGATACTTATATGCTAAGAATTGGCTTCACAAGAAACAAAGAGGATCACAGTGTGTATTTTAAATTAATTGGTGATCATTTGATTTATCTAGTCTTGTATGTGGATGACATGTTGTTGATAGGAAACAACAAGGAGATTATCCAAGATGTAAAAACTCAGTTGTCCTCTAAATTTGACATGAAGGATATTGGTGTTCCAAATTTCATTTTGGGCGTGGAAATTAAAAGAGATAAAAAAAATAAGAAACTTGGGTTAAATCGGAGAAAATATGTTGAGACAATATTGCAGAGGTTTAAAATGCAGATATGTAAATCGGTCGGGGTCTCGATTCCTGTAGGTGTAAATTTATATGTGGATCAGTGTCCAAGGGCATGTGAAGAGGAGGACATGTCTCATGTTCCATGTGCAAGTTTGGTTGTCATTTTGATATATGAAATGGTCTTTATTAGACCGTACATTACACATGCAATGGGATTTTTGAGCAAGTATATGTAAAAACCAGGGAAGGAGCATTTGACAACAGTAAAGAGGGTTTTCAGGTATTTGTGTGGCATTGCTAGCTATGCATTGTGCTACCAAGGAATACCAAGATTGGACAGAGTGTTGGACATATATGGATTTGTGGATGCATACTAGATTGGAGATCCGAAGCGTAGGATATCTACAAGCGGGTATGTGTTTAACCTGTTTGGAAGAGAAATCAGTTGCATGAGCAAAAGACATTCTATAGTGGCACTTTCAACTACAGAAGTTGAATACATGAAAGTCACTCATGCAAGAAAGGAAGAATTATGGTTACAAAGATTATGTTGAGGTATTGGGTTGGTATAGCAAGCTATAAGGATATATTGTGATAGTCATAGTGCAATTTTTTTGGCGAAGAACCCAACTTATCATTCAAAGACAAAGCATATTGATGTTCAATATCACTTTGTGAGAGACATGGTTGAAGAAAATAAGGTGTTGTTAATGAAGGTGGACACTTTGAAGAATGTTGCAGACTCATTAACAAAATATGTGAGCACTGAGAATTTCTCTTGGTGTAGAGGATCTATGGGCATTGTTGCCCTGTATTGTTGACTATATAACCCTATAACCCCCTGTATACAAAGAAAACAACAAGTGGGAGAATGTTGGATGTGTGTTATATTCTTTGCATGACTAGAATTAGTGTCTATGATGTGTTGGTGAGAAGGGGGATAAGAGGAGGGGTTGCAGGGGGTAGATCCCCCCCTGTGCGGGGGTTCGGGGGTAGCACCCCCAAAAAATAAAATTCCTCGATTTTTGTGTCCATTTATGGGCAGTTTTCAACACATGGTTTTTTACCGATGGTCTTCTATTTCTAGTGAAGGAATTAGGGTTGTTGACTAATATAGGTCATTGAATTAGGGTTTTGGATGCCACTGGATCCTATATGTGTATTGTATTGTAAACAATGTATGATGTGAATGAATATAGAATATGTTGGTTTTCGCAGTTCAGGTTTCCAGTGGAAAAATATCTGTGTAATGTGTGTATTTTCCATTATATATTTTCTATTCTTTTATTGAAAAATTGTTTGCAGTAAAATATTGTACAAGGTTAAAATCTACAAGGAGACCCCTTGTGTCTAGGAGGACTGCATATGTTTCTGAGCCTCGCTCTCTGTTAAGCCCTAATATTGGCTCATTACCACTTAATTGGGGCATATTAGATTAGTAATGTTATTTTATTTATGTCGGCTTAGGCCATTAGTTGTAATTTAGATTAGTAATGTTATTTTATTTATGTCGGCTTTAGGCCATTAAA